>JADBJO010000127.1:565000-620000 GCA_016801955.1 Conus betulinus | reverse complement strand
GGTGACATAGTCTGTGTGTTCGTTTTTTCTGTGGTGCCTGCTGTCTGGAATATTGATGATGTAATTAGATACAGCCATCAAGTTCTGTTCCTCATTCAAACAACAAGTAATGTATAATCCTGTGTCACAGTTACTGCTATGTACATTCACCCAAGGCACATGCTTTAAGTGTGATCAGCTAGCTTTATATGTGAGTACTAGTTGCCTAGTGAGTTCAGGAGAGGAAGCCTTTTTATTCTTCTTTTCAATTATTCCACTTACAATCAGTATAAGTAAATGGTACAAAAAAAATGGAGGAGACTAAAATTTGTCTGTGACATGATTTCTTCTCACTGTGACCAGAAAGCCTCGCACACACATGCACAGACCTGTCATTCTATCACCCCTGTTCTCCCCACTAACTCTGAATCATCCTGGCCAACTTTCACACATCCTCATATCTTTGCTCATTTCGACTACAGTTGTCCATTCAATAACCTCAAACCATCCCATGTCGGTGTCTATCAAGAAAGTCTGCTCTTACCAAAAGTGTAACTATCTATGACTGTAGAAAGCCTTGGTTTAATATATTAGCACAACTATACTAAAAAAAAATTAAGCATTTGAAGGCTGTATGAGAACAATATCAGAAACAGCTGACAAAGCAATTCAGTGTCATCAGAATACACCTCATCCAAGCAATTCAATGAAGAAAAAAGAAAAAGAAACACACCTGAAGATGCTGGGGAGGACCCAGAGAAGCACTGTCTCCACCTGCCTTTAGAGCAGTCCTGTACCACCCTTGGAGGCCTGTGCTTTGTTGACGATGGGTACAGGACACTCCATTCAGATATCAAGGACATAACTGCTCCTGAACAGAGGTAAATCAGACTACAGGATGTAACTCATTACAGCCTTAAAGTAGCATCCCCATGGGTGTACCAGCCCGTATTTCATGACTGAAGAGCCCACCGGTGAAAAACACCACCCTCCAGCTGTCGAGCACACCCCCAGAGACCCCCATCCCTGCCCATGGACAGATGAAGACAGTGCCACTCCAGACACAGCCAAGCTTTCGCCATACGGTCTTATGTGCCCTCACGAGAGAATCCAAAAGTTGTAGTCTTTCCCACTGTCAACAGGACTTTCCCTGTGGTCAGTGGTCTTTCCTCACCGTCACTGGACCTTTCTCCAGGGTCAACCTAGGTTAAGGCAAAGAAGAAGAAGAAACACCCGAAGGTGCTGGGGAGGACCCAGAGAAGCACTGTCTCCACCTGCCTTTAGAGCAGTCCTGTACTACCCTTGGAGGTCTGCGCTGTGTTGACAATGGGTACAGTCAAGCGCAGGACACTCCATTAAGATATCAAGGGACATAATGAAGCTAAATTCAATGTAATCAGAATACACCTCATCCAAGCAGTGCAGTGTAATCAGAATACACCTCATCCAAGCAGTGCAGTGTAATCAGATACACCTCATCCAAGCAGTGCAGTGTAATCAGAATACACCTCATCCAAGCAGTGCAGTGTAATCAGAATACACCTCATCCAAGCGACTCAGTGTAATCAGAATACACCTCGTCCAAGCGATTAGGTGTATTCAGAATACACCTCATCCAAGCGACTCAGTGTAATCAGAATACACCTCGTCCAAGCTATTAGGTGTATTCAGTGTAATCAGAATACACCTCATCCAAGCGATTCAGTGTAATCAGAATGCACCTCGTCCAAGCGATTCAGTGTAATCAGAATACACCTCGTCCAAGCAGTTCAGTGTAATCAGGATACACCTCATCCAAGCAATTCAGTGTAATCAGAATATACCTCATCCAAGTAATTCAGCGTTATCAGAATACACCTCATCCAAGCAAAGTATGAAGCTGAAAAAAGAATACACCTCATCCAAGCTATCAGTAACTTTTTTTTTTCCCTAACTATCCCGTATCCAACCTTTTACAGTACCCTAATAGCAGATATTGTGAATCCGTTCAAGGAGACAGTGAGCGATGAAACATCTTTTGTGAATTGGTTATGTGAAACTGAGCGATGCAGTTGTTTTGCTGTTGTGACAGGGTTAAGGAGACGGTGAGTGATGTAACAGATCTGCTGTTGTGAGACTGTTAAGTGAGAAAGTGAGCAATGTAAGAGACCTGCTGTTGTGAATATGTTAGACAGTGTGCAATGTAAGAGGTGTGCTTTTGTGAATCTGTTGAGTCAGGCAGTGACCTGTGTAAAAGACCTGCTGTTGTGAATCTGTTAAAGTGAAACAGTGATTTGTGTGAAGGGTCTGGTGTTGTGAATCTTTAAGCAAGATAGCGATCCAAACTATTGTGAATGTGTGTGAGTCGATAGCGATCCATATCATCGTGAATGTGTTGAGTGAGACACTGAGCAATGTAAGAGATGTGCTGTTGTGAATCTGCTCAGTGAGACGGCGAGCCATGCTGTTGTGGAAGTGTTAAGTGAGACAGTGAGTGATATAAAAGATGTGCTGTTGTGAATCTGCTCAGTGAGACAGTGAGCCATGCTGTTGTGAAAGTGTTAAGTGAGACAGTGAGTGATGTAAAAGTTGTGTGTTGTGTTATGAATCTGCTCAGTGAGACAGTGAGCCATGCTGTGAATGTGAATGTGTTAAGTGAGTGAGACGGTGAGCGACGTAAGAAGTTAGCTGTGGTGAATCTGTCAGTGACCATTGTGGTTGTTGTGAATGTGTTAGGTGAGACAATGGGCCGTGTAAGAGATGTGTCGTCGTGCAGGTGACAGCATTCCCAGAGCAGAACAAATATGGACTGAAGAACATCATCGGTAACGTGTGGGAGTGGACCCAGGACTGGTGGGAGACGCAGCACACTTCAGACTTCAAGGATAACCCAGTGAGACAGTTTTCCCATAGAATCTTCACTGTTCCCCCTCACCCACCCATCCATTCCCACCTCACTGACTCGCACCCTGAAAAGAACTTTTGCCTTGACAAAATTTCATTGCCTGCAATGGTCGAATCACACACTATACTTGCTGATCCTTTGTGAAGAACCCATAATGTGAAATGATGTAAGTTACTCTCCCACTCCCACCCTGAAAGGAATTTAACCCTTGACAGAATTGTCTTTGTCTGCTATGGTTGAATCATACTTTATACAGGTTCATCCTTTGTGAAGAATCCATAAGATGAAGTGATGTACATTTACACTTCGGTTATTTTATTCCATATTTTGAAATTCAGTCTCAATATCTTTGTCTTTTTCTTTTCATTTTCTCTCTGATTTGAATGGGAAGAAAACCACACAGTGATTCAGCTTTTGAAGACAGCACTGGTTTGGCTCGGAAATGCATACATTGTGCTGTTACATTTGAGTGCTTGTGAACACGCAGTTACATTCTTCAAAGTGGTAAGCAAAAGTGCATAAAGTATCATTCATAGTTTCTATCACTCATGTCACAAAAATGATCTATTTCCAACACTAATTCATAGTGTTTTCTGAGATCAAGTTCGCCCTTGATGAAAGTGTAATGACAAACTTCGCTGTCAGCTAGTTTCTTTGTCCGATTCATTTAATTCTTTTATAGTTGAAGAACGCAATGCATGTTCAATACAGTTCACTTTCTTTTTCTTTTTCCAACATTGAAATAATGCCCATTGGTGGATATTTTTTTTGACAGGCACCATGTTAAATTTATGAAGAGCACAATACATTTTCAGTAGGTTTCACTTTCTTTTTTTGTCATTAAAATAATGCCCCTTTGTGGATCTTTACGGAGAGGCACCATGTTGAATTTGTACAAACGTGCCATGTTAAGTGAATGAAGAAAAAAAAAAAAAAACAAGGTTGGTATACCAGCCCAACTGTTGTTTTCCATTGTATGTTCACACATGAAACAAAAAAAATCAGAATCTTAAAAGTAGGCAGATTCAAAGTTCCCCTAACCAAAAAAAAAGAGAGAGAAAGAAAAAAGCAGACAAAAACCAAAGACTTCCTTCTACAGAGCATGATAAACCGTTCACCAACAAATCCACTGAGTCTTTCTAGCCTGGCTTCTGGCAGTCATTATCATATAGACCAAAGGCAATAAAAGCAAGAAAAAAATACCCAGCAGTAGGGATCCTGTCTTTGACATTAGAATTATTGCATAAAAGGGGTCCTATAGAGCAGTTACTAACACAATGTACATCCAGCTTTGTCTGTCTGCTTCATTTCATTTTTTCCAACTCAGAAGTTTTAATTAGATAACAGTTGCCGGGCATATCTTCACATAGTTCTAGATCACATTTCTGTTCAGAGATCATATCATTTAAGAAAAGACAAAAAAAAAAAAAAAAAAAAGAAAAGGAAATTATACCCAAAAGCGAATAATGGCATGCCTCTGCACTTGGTATAGATGACTTCATTGTTTACAAGTGTCATTTTAAAATCAGTGTTGTCAATTTCACTTGAGATACAACTCATGCAGTATTTGTATGCATGTTTGTGCATGTCCTGAAATAATTGAAAGAATTTAATTTTGATAGGTTGATTATTGAATTCATCTATTTTAACTTTTTTTTTTAATTGTTGTACAATGTTACACATGTCACTTGTATTAAAAAATTCTTTTTTTTTGTAACTGATTATATTTTGAAATATCAGTACTACCATAAAAAAGGTTTGGCAATATTAAGTTTCGGTTTGAGCATGTGCATGTGTGCACATGTGAAGACATCTAACATTTTCATTTCACAGCCAAATTTTGCACACAGAATGGATAGGCAGTATCCAGTGTGAATTATTGATTTTCCATCTGTACAGCCACAGGTGTCAAAGTCCGTAGACTGATGTGCTTATGGAAATCCGGTTGGACTGGAGTTCTGCATGGTTTTACATAAACACATAAACCCTGGCTTTCACAGAGATTAAGAGGATGAAACTGGTCTTCTGTTCTCTTGCATGTGTGCGTCATATGTGTGAAAAGCATTATCAGGCCATGTTTGGTCTCACGTGCAGAAAGGACCTGCTTCCGGAGTAGACAAAGTCAAGAAAGGAGGGTCTTACCAGTGCACAATAGTAAGTGATGCCTTGTGAACGACTGTGTAACTGTAAAATCTCACATGTCATCAGATGTAAGAGTTACTTTCTATTTTTCTTGTTTTTTTTTTTTGTTTTTTTTTTTTTTTTTTTTAATTCCTCTCCTTTTAAGATAATGAATATGAAAATTTGCAAAAACACACACAGTGTGCTCTCACAAACTCCTTTCAGGCTGGAGAACTCTCCTTGGATGTGAGGATTTCAGAGAAAACCACCAGCTGATTTTCAGAGGAAGGAAGAATGAACATCTAAGGGGAAAACTTTTACTGAAAAAAAAAAAAAAAAAAAATAAATGACCGCAAGTCTATTATTGTATCCACTGTTTTTTCACAGTCCAGGTTTCTATGATACTGCTTTCAAAGCGGTGCTGCCTGTTGCTGTTACGGTGTATTGTGGCGCTTCCACATGCATGAATCAGACTAGTGCTGTGGAGGGCACATATATAGGTGAACGCAGTTTTTATGCAGCCGCTTTGCTGGCGGTGCATTATGTGGTGGGTTTGTTTTTTGAGGGGAAATATGATCTCTTATGTGTCACGAGCCATATAAAGGGGTGAAATGTTTGAAGAAGGTGAAATTGTGAACAACAATTGGTGGTGGACTACTCTGAGAAGCTTCAGAAATGGGCAATTTCAATCAACAGTTTTAAACTTGTGTTCGGAAAGTGAACAAGCCAGAAATGGCATGTTGTAACAATATTTCTTTTTCAGACAATGCTGGATTCAGATTCCCAGTGGTTTACTTCATGTGTCAGTATGCAGCAGTACATTACGTTACTCTTCAGAATCTTTTCCATCTTTATGTACAAATGTGCCTCCCTTTTACAACTTTATAAATATTTTCTTTTGCTTAACAATTACGCAAGTTTTATGAGGTTAGATTACTTATATGTTTCCATGGCATATGTGAGGGAATGTTTGTTTTTTTTTTTAACTGAAATTAAATTGACTAGATTTTCTATGGAAAGTAAAGAGAGGAGTGTGGGTCCAGGCCTTAAAAAACCTTGAACAGGTTTCTTTTGCAGTTGGAGAACTATCAGTTACAGTTCAAGCTTGGCTGAATGAAGTTAGAATTCCAACTGTACCAATTCCAGAGTAGTATAAAAATCCTGACAAGCCATGGAATGTCTATAACAATAGCACGATTCATTTCATATCATAATGTGTGTGCATGTGGTTCAGGCAAAGTGGGCATATGTCTATGTGCATGAGTGAAGTGGATCAAGTCACATACATATGTTGACATATGGTTTGTATAAGCAGTATGAAAATACAAAACCCTGAACAAAATCACTATTGGTTCATTCCTTTTTTCACGTGCACAGAATCTATCTTAATTTGCAGAAAGCGTATTCAACGTCTGTTTTCTGATGATTCCCAGCAATACTGTTACCGATACCGCTGTGCAGCTCGCAGTCAGAACACCCCAGACAGTTCAGCAGCCAATCTTGGATTTCGCTGTGCCGCCAGCAAGTTGCCCGACTATTTAAAAAAAAGAGTTTCTAAAGATGAACTGTAATTTTTTTTTTTTTTTTCTCTTTTTGTGTATTTTCATTTTGGGATGGATTGAGAAATACATTCCTGCTGCTTGCCAAATCTGCTGTCGTCGTTTGTTTCGGTTTTTGTTGGGGAAAATTTGTGTTCCATAAAAGGCAATATTGGTGTGTGATTATTATTATTATTTTTTTTTTTTTTTCTTTGTAGTTATTATCCAGACACTGCCTGTGATAATTTTGAATGGTATTGGTTCTGTGTGTTTAGTTTTTTTTGTGCTGATTTATTTCTTATTTGTAGTTCAGTGACAGAATCTGCATTTTTGTTAATACAGTACACAAAAAAATAGTGTCGCCTCCCAATAAAGACCCTCCGAATAAAGACTTGTCACCGTTTACAGATTTTTGTTAAATCTGGGGATGTCTGCCAGTTTCTGAAGACCCCCTTTCTGCAACTGTTTCAGAGCCAGTATAGCAGCAAAGCCACAGCCTGGCTTAGTATTGATGTTTGATTTCTGCACCAATCCAAGCCATGCTGCTGTAAGTAATAATGCTGCAAGAAGCTTGTCATTCATTCAGCCTTTTAACTATTGTTGCACCCATCCACCGCCGCTCTTCACTTACCTACCAGCTCTGTTCCACCCACCTCTTCTGACATTACATTTTATTTCCGTATGGGTGTTTGGGAAACCTTGAGTATTATGATGCCCTGTTTGAGAACAGCAATGTTTGCCGATTCAGAAAGCTGCACAGACTGAATATGTGTGTACTTGAGCTTTGAACTCTAGTGGCAGTGTATCAGAAGATATGTTGGCTTCATGACTTTATGGATTCCTCATTTCATGGAAAGGAGTTAGTGACCACTGTGGTCAGTTATAAACACGACAAAGTGCAAAAACAGACACATTCTCAGTAAAGTAGATCGGCTTCAAGATTTTTAGACATAAAAAAAAAAAAACACAAAAAACACACACACACACAAAATTTCAAAATTGCGCTTGACACTTAAAAAAAAAAAAAGAGTTGGTTGTTGCAAAACTATATGGAAAAAAGAATTTAATAATTAAAGATATTCAGACTAATTGATGATGGTGGCAGCAGAAACTTATTATACACTGAAACTACAACTGTTTTCCATTGTTTTATTCAAAAGTAGAAGATATTTGTTTCAAAAGTAGTGAATGAAGTCAAAGACATTTTTACTAAGAGTGTGAAAATCAGATGCTGGGAAATATTAAACTCTACTACTCCTTGGCCTTTAATTCCATCGAAATATTATGCTGCCTTTTCCTAGCACTAAGAACAGATTATATGACCCCTTCCTAGTGTCTCCAAGTTCACGGTTCTCATGATGACAGATTCACAACAGTGCAGCCAAGAAGCAGGTGATGGGAAAGCTCTGTTTAATCACCTGGCATGCACATTCAGGTGATTTCTGTCGCACTTTCCTACCGTTCATTCTAAATTGGCAGATTAGCTCTCAAGATATCCACAGTCAACTGTTACCAATGAGCAGGTCGACAGTTTAAAAAAAAATTGATGTGAATCCAAATGTCAAGACCTTTGTGTGTGTGTGTGTGTGTGTGGGTGTGGGTGTGTGTGATATGTGTGTGTGCTAGCTCACATGACACTTGTACACACTCCCCAAAGTTGCTGACCTCAATAGAACCAGTTTCTTTGCACGTACGCAATGTGTACCTGGCCAATGACTGTGACCAGTGTTTTCTTATATTCAGCGTGATGTGGTGGGCTAGTTTGTCAGCTGTCTCATCGATGTTTTGATGTCAAAACTATATTGTCTTCACAAAATCCCAATATTAATTTAAATGAACTGTTCAGTTGTGAAAGACTAAATTTCTTCATAAATAGTTTCTGAATTGATGACGCACAAAACAATCAATATTGCGGGTAATAGCATTTTACTACTTTACAGTTGAAGGTTAACATTACATACATGACTTCTACATCCCTCACCACCGTACCTTTGCTTTTCCTTCATTATGATGGTGGATTCTCTCTGCATTCTGCAACTGATAATTAGTTCTCAATATGTGTTTGAATCATTCTATCTTGCTTTGAAGGACAATGAAAGTCTGGAAAAAATGCTGTAATTATTTCATGAAGCTAAACACCTGGTGTCATCATCATCATCATCACCTATTACCCCTCCTGGGGGTACAGGCCGCCAGGCATCTCTGTCCTGGGCTCTTTTCTCTCCAGCTGGTTCTAAGTCATCCCCATGTTCCTGATGTCTGCTTCCAGGTCCCTGCACCAGGTGTTCCTTGGCCAACCTCTTTTTTTCCTTTTCCTTTGGGGTTCCTCGTTAGGGATTGTCTGGTGATGTTGCTTGCAGGCTTCTGCAGCATATGTCCAATCAGCCCCAACATCGTTTCTTGATTTCCTGTTCTGCAGGCAGCTGGTTTGTTCTCTCCCCAGAGCTCGTTATTGTTGATGGTGTCTGGCCATCAGATGCGGAGAATCTTGCACAGGCAGTTATTGATGAACACCTGCACTTTCTTGGTGGTGGCAACTGTAGTTCTCCAGGGTTTCCGCTCCCTACAACAGAACTACTTTGATGTTGGTATTGAAGAGCCTGACTTTGGTGTTGACTGACAGTTCCTTGGAGCTCCAGATGTTCCGTAGCTGTAGGAATGCTGCCCTAGCCTTTCCGATCCTTGCTCTGACGTTGGCGTCTGTGCCCCCCTGCTTGTCGATGACACTGCCCAGGTAGGTAAAGGCTTCTACTTCCTCTAGCATCTCGCTGTCCAGTATGATCGAGCTGGTGCTGACAGTGTTGGCCTTGAGACACACCTGGTGTGTCGCTGACAATCATAATTTCCACTGTTCAATTGCTATCGACACAAAACCTGCTATAACTCAATATTTCTATTTGATTCAAGCTTTATCAAATGAAGTTGATTGAATCATCATTGAAACCCTCCCAATGAAGAGGTCTATATATGGACTTCATCCCAGTAAGGGCTTATTGAAAATGTTTATGTGTGTGAAAAATGTGCTTTACAATAATGATCCCCTTCCTGTAAGGACTGTTTTTAGGTAATTCTGAAGGTTGTTATTGAAAGATTTCCACTGCTTGATCTCTAAACTGTGCGTCTCCGTCGTGGTCTCCAGAGCAATGACTATGATGTGTTTATATTCAGTGTTGGTATTAATCAGTTCCATAGCATTAATCAGTTGTATACATATGAATCTGGGTTGTTCATGCGAGTGCACGTGTGGTCATTTCACAGTACTTTCAGCTTTGGAATTAATTGCATGCAGTGCCTTACTACGGTAATTGTTCTTGAGAATGGTGCTTCCATTATATTAATTTCATATCCTGTTAAGGTCTTCATTGAAGATTATCCCTCACTACCGAAAAAAAATGTGCCATGAACAGTTGATTTAAGGTTGCATGTTATATTGATTTCAAGTGCAGTGAGTTCATTATTAATTTTTGAAACACACAAAAAGCATTGTATGCCTGTTTAAACTTGGGTCCATCATTTTGTGATGAAATGTACGGAGTTCTGAAGGAAGAAATAAATTCTTTTAGGTCATTTGTGGTTAAGAAATTTTGTGTGTGTAAATATTTCTCAGTGTTCTTTCTTTCCTTTTCTTATGGTTAAAAACTTTTGTACAAATACTTCTCAGTGTTCTTCCATCTCTTCCTTAGTTGGATTTGCAGATTTCTGTCATCTGTTATAGTGTTAAAGGTTGTATTTAGTATTGTCTGGAGCATCATTATGTGAATTATTTACCTATATTCATCTGTGACTTTAAACTTTGTCCATATGATTTGATAATTTATCTTAAATGTTTGGTAATGGTTCTATGAACAGCTGGTGGTTTTGTCTCTGCTTTATCCAAAACTTGACAAACATTTGCATAAATGTATCTCAGATAGGGCTATACAGAAAAGTGCTTGTAGATATTCTGCAGGGTATGTATTCTAGAAACGAAATGCTGCAAAATGACACTGTTCCAAATGCTGGTTCTCGTACACTGGATTATAGTGCTTTATAAAACATGCACTCATATACAAGGCTCTAGTTTAAACAATGAAAGCTTAAAATCTAGACATTGTATGTCTTATGTTTCCTCAGTCTCAAACGGTTGAAGACTTGCGTTCAAACCTAATGCTTCTCAAATCATTCGAATGTGATCGGTACAGTACAAGCAAACCATCTGTATGTAATGAACAACAGATCACTTAACTGTTCTAGTCTTTTAATCTTCAAGAAAAACAATTTCAGTTTGATTAAGCCCAGCTGACCTCCCAGCAACCTTTCAGGCCTAATACCAAAAACAAAAAGAAAAGAAAAAAATCATAACATGAAAGAAAATAAGACCATATCAATATCTGCTATTGATAAAATAAACAACGAACAATTTACATCTAGTTTTGGGAGACATACAACTCTGGTGAACACATTACCAAAGAGCATGCTAGGTCGCACGCTCTCGATAGAGATCTCTGATGCTATATGTCAACTTAGTTCTGCATCAAAACATATGCGATTTTCTATGCTGCTGGAAATTGTGCTGCTTATTCATAGTCTTACACCGACTGTCAACATGGGTTTGCTGCTTATGCATAGGTCTTATAAAATATATTGCACAGAGAAAGCATTTAATGTACTTATTTGGGGGAGAAGAGTGGGGGGGGGGGGGGGGGATGCATGCACCCATGACAAATAACTCTTCCAAACTCGATGGCAAGAGTTGCATAAATATCTCACACAATCTTTGATGAAACAAAGCCATGTTGGAGGCGTTGGCCATTCTACTCGATTTATCACTTACACAGAAAAGAAAGTAGAGAACAAATAGACTGAAAAAGAACTATGAAAAAAACACTGGAACTTAAAGCCACTGAAAAGACCAGACAACAACAATAGCAGGTCAGTGTTAGGTATCTTTTGACCCTATGGTCTTTTTCAAACACTTTAACAATACAAGTCAGACTAAGACACAACAAAGAACGTTCAGACTTATCTGAGCATGTTTTGAACAGAAGACAGCTCTCAGTAAAGACTGTAAATATGCTGGTCCATGCTTATTTGTTAATGAAATAAAATGTAATTTCCAGATTACGGGGCAAATTTGTGATGCTTTTCTTTTAGGTCCAAATTCTAAATAGGTCGCTTTGTGTTATGAAGTGTCCTCTACTTCTATAACTAACTGTGTGGGCCAAACTGTACATTAACTGCATGATCTGTGGCCATGTACAGTATGCATATTATAACAGCTCAGAGAACTGACCATCCAGAATACATACACATCAAGCATACAACATATCCAGACTTCAAGACAGACACCTATATCAGACAAATTTGACTGTCACATGCAAACGTCCTAAAGGTAAAAGACAGAAAACATTTATGACTGCAGTCAGGAGTGTTAAGTGCAATGGAATGTGAGAGAAAAAAAAATAAGCAGTTCTCAACAGAACCTTTTTTGCATCATAAAATAGCAAAATTGCTGCTTTCAAATACATTTTCAACTTGTTTCACTCAGATTTCATTTCATCAATAAAAAAAAATCAGCGAGTGGGGATGGCATTATGAATTCCAGCAGCACAAAAAAAAAGGAAAAGGAAATCGACAACAACAATAGAAAAAAAAGGAAATCAGCTAGGGAAAAAGGAAATCATCTGAAAAGTGGAAGCTGACTTGTGTTGTCAAGAGTTGACAGCAGCATTTCACAGTCTCTCTGTCAATTGTAGTGACAAATATTTCCTGTATGTGTTATATACAATGTAAATCAGGCAACTGAAAAAGGACAGAAAATGTCAAACCAAATTCTAATATTGACTACTTTGAGTTTGAAAAAAAAAAAAAAATGACAGACATGAAAAAACAAAGAGTTTGGTTCTCAACTCTCTCCAAAAGTGGGAGTAAAAATGGTTACTAGTAGCTGAGCAGGAAATGTACCCCTATTTTAGAAGCATTTTATATGTGGGTTAAAAAAAAAAAAAAAACAGTTGAATATTTTTTCAAGAGGGTGTGAGGCCTTTCCTCCAGAGTGCCTTGTAGGCTGAAAATCATGGAAATTTTGGCTTCTGTGCTGAATCAATCTTGTAGGACAAGAAAAGAAAAAAAAAGGTTATGGTGGCTGGTGGCTTCCAATTGGCTACAGAGGGAAATAAATCTTGTAAGACTAAAGTTGTAACAGTAGTTTTTGAATTGTTGCTAGGAAGAATAAATCTTGTATGCCACATATAATACTTATGATAACTTAATTGCTATTATGAAAAAGAAAATGAAACATGTAGGCCAGAAGTGAAAGTAACGGTGGCTCCTGATGAGTTATAGACGGAAAGGGTTGAACCACATTGCAGTGTTGGGAACATAAAAGAGAGAAATGGAATCACTTAAGTAGGACAATTTACTGTGATGACAAAACTTACATGAAAATGTGCCTTGTTTGTCATTGTTAAAGAGATTTTGATGATGATGATTTTTGTACCGATCAGGACTCTTTTTTTTTTTCCCTTTCCTGGAGAAAGATTTTTTTTTTTTACAATTTGTTGCAATTTTAGAATGTGCTGTAGTCAAAAACACCAGTAAAATAAGCAGTACAGTGCAAAGAACTGGTGAAATAATGAAAGGGTGAAGAAAAAAAAAGATAATGGGTAAAATGAATAAATATGAAAAGCAAAGATTTTTTTTGTATTAATGTTTTCTAAGCTTTCTTTGCTTGCATCTTAAGATAAAGGAACAAGACTAGTGTGTCATCAGAATACACAATCCTTTACAAAATATCATGAACAGTTATCAAAGTTAGGTTCAGGGGACAGGAACATTTCAACAGCAATAAATGTGTACCATTGATTGAGTTCACACTGTAGCTGCATAATATTGACCAAATTTCATTTTGATGTTCTTTCTTTAGTTTCTTGTATTGCAATAAACTGAAAAATGAACTCTTCGTGTGTGTATGTGGGTGTGCATGAGTCCATGTATGTGTGTTTTTATGATGTCCTCATTATCTCCTGTGTTTAGATTTTGTAAACTTGTTTGTTATAGCACCACAGTAACTACTAGAGCTGGCAGAGAACCCATAAATCTGATGTGAATTGAAAAGTTCAGTACACCATTACAGGTCTGACTGTACCAGATACTTGGAGTGAATCATGGGATGGAAGAGAGAGAGAGAGAGAGAGAGAGATGCATGTGCATTGAACAAGATGGTGAACAGAGCAGAGCCAGTAACAGTTGGCAACACATTTGTTGCAGACATTTACCTAAGGCAAGGTGATGCTGTCCAAGTGGAGCACATATTCTAACCTTACTCTGTTCATGTTTATTAAAGAGAAAGCGTTTCATCTGAGAAAATCTGTTTGCTACTGTTTCTATTATCAATTAGACTGAGGTGCTTTTGGTGCAGCTGCCAGTTTAAAAGATTACACTTAGATTACAATTATTAGTTCCTGGTTTTTCGTTTTAAGATACGGATCATTAGCTTTGTAAACATTATCTTTCCCAAGAGTACTTTTCTACCAAAATAGTGCCAAATATAACACAGAGAGACAACAAGAAAATGAGAAGCAAGCAAGTGTACAGAATATTAAGCTACCTGTATCCATCCCTGGCTTACGGAACAGCAGTGTCCAGTGAAACTGCTATATTGCTTTGGTTTGGGCAGTCACCAGAGAATGCACTAAACATGCATCCAGGCGTTACGTTTTCTGCACACCTGCATGCTTGCCCATCAGAGACTAAGCAGTATCACCGGTGAAGTAGCAATAGATGCTGTAACAGTATGTAATACTAGTTAGTTTTTCTCTCTGAAAATATGGTAACAATGGGTTTGTCGCTAAAATACAATACAAACTTCCACACCAATACCCTTCTCTAAAGAAAACCTGTCCAAGACCAAGTTGTTGAGTAAGATGGAGGGTAGACATTGCAGAGGCAGACACAATTTCTGGATAGACTATGCAAAGGATTGGACTGAACACACCACCTTACTGTGTTTAAACTGACTAGAACAGAGCTGAGGAAATCCCTTTCTGCTAAGGAGGTCCCATTCTGCTGAGGAATCCTCTTTCTGCTGAGGAATCCTCTTTCTCTTTCTGCTGAGGAATCCTCTTTCTGCTGAGGAAATCCCTTTCTGACTTGGCATGTGTTGCAGCACCCCTACAATCCACTGCAATGGGAACATGATGATGACTTTTTTTTTCAATATGCACACACTATTTTTGTATAACTTCTTCAAAACAAACGCATTTAAAGTCCAAATGCTTTATCTTGGTTATAGTTTCATGTACAAGAAATAATGCAAACAGGCAGTTTGTTGTGCATTTAAATTCTGAATAATGTCCTCAACTGCTTGAGTCCAGAAAGAATAGAACTTTGTGCATCATGCTGTTTATACAGATCATTTTTGCCTTTGATAAACACTGACACACACAGAAACACACACACATGCACACGCATACACATTTTCTGTCTTTAAATGGAGAGCTTTTTTTTTTTTTACTGGGAAGTAAATTCAGTATATGACACAAAAATAATCAAGAACAAAATCTTTAAAGACCAGGATTCTAAATAGAAGGCCTTCATGAGCAAGCTTCACTGCACTTCAAAAGCTGGATTTTAAATAATGTGGGAGCCATTCAAAGCTTATGTTCCCTTCATAGAAATGTTAACAAAGCTCTTGTCCAAATAGATAGAAGTTGAAAGCCAAACCGCAATATATCAAATATACACACATTCACATCTAAGACTGAAAGTTGGTGATTTTTATAATGCAAATGCACAAACACATACATGCAAAGCCTAGTGCACATTTTTGCACACTCTGTCCTGATTCTATTAACTGAATTATTTCATTTGAAAAGGCATTTCCCCAGTCAGACTTGTACAACTGCTGATCCATTGGGACAGAGAAACATGATCATATGATGCAGCAAGATGTATGAAAGTGTATAGAAAGCCTTGTGTATCATTAACTGAAGATGCAAAGAGTTATTACTTTGCAGTTCATCCCCAGTCTATGTGTTAAACCATGTGACTTAAATCTCCTTTCCCTGTCCATCTTTCATACCTTAAAATGTCTTTCATGTTCCAGACATATGAACAGCTGAGAGCACAGACTGACCATAGTTTCACTCAAGATCTTTTCATGCACATTCTCTCTTTGCATCATTCAATCAGAAAATCTCCTAACTACCTGCATCACTCAATCAGAAAATGTCCTAACTTCAAAACACAAAATTATCTGTAATGGTACAAGCGCCTTGCTTGCATAATGGAAAATGATAATCTGGCATGTAACATTAAACAAGATTTATTTTTCAGAACTCTGATGAAACATTCACTTGTATAGGTAAGAGATTATAACTACTATCATGAAGTCTCAAAAATCTGTTGGTCAAATGGAAGGTATCCTTTGCACAGAGTTGTCCCACACAAACAAACTTTCAATGTGATTTGGCTTGTTCTGGTGTCTGAGCCCACCAACTGTTTTTCTTGTAACACACTGTAACAAGATGACTTTTCTGTATCAGAATTCACTTCAGCATGTGTTCGTTTTCTTTTTTCGCATCTTTGTTCCAACTGGGACATACGCCTCAGAGACAGAGTTATTTTTCTCAAATATATGCTCACATTAGCACTGCATTTACATGTGTTGGACACTTTACAATCAACTGTCTCTGAAACACTGGCGCTTGCCATACAGCAATCAACACCTGCACATGTGGCACTGCTCTTCTTAAGTGTGTCTGGGTCATCTTTGGTGACAGTAACGTCCACATTCTTTTCAGATTTGGTTTCTCTTCTACTGTGCGCAAAGAGCCCACTGTCACATTTATCAGTATGCTTTTGCACTACTGAAGGGTTTTGTCAAGTGGGAACACCTCACCAAGAACACTCTCACCACTGTAGTCAAAAGTCAGCTCATCACCAGCACAAATGTCCCTGCGAGCAAACAGCGCCAACTTTGGTATGCTGTTGTCCACACGAATCGGCACCATCAACATGTTGGGATCGCAAGAGTGGTTTGCAAACCGACCCACATTTCCAACATGTTCAGGGTCCACACATGTCAAAATAGTGCCCGATGCGCAATGTTCTCTCAAGACAATCAAGTAGTTTCATGCCACTGTCTTTTGCCTTCATTCTCTTACGTGCCTCACAGGGGCCCACCACTTCCCCAGCATACTCGCACACAAAAGTTAACCGCTGGATATCTTCACAGGCAAACAACCCAAACCCTCTGGAGCCTGCATGACCCACCTTGAGCTCCACTTTGGGCCCATGCTGTACCAACCGATTTGGACATGTAGTAGCACAAGCACACTGGCTGTTACACTCGATGACAGGCTTTAAGGAGGAGGAGTGGGACACTGCATCAGAAATCAGTTGGCTGGTGTGGGGATGGTAGCTGGGGCCAAAACGTGCGAGACAGCTGCAGCTGTCTAGCTGACAACCATGTGAACAGCTGCAGCCACACAGCTGTTCTTCAAATAGTTCTCTTGCACAATCCGGGCCTGGTATGCTCCTTCTTACATACTGAAACACACACAGGTGTATACACCATTATCACTGTGATTCTGAGCGTGGGGATTTTTTTTTATTTGGATACTACTACTTTCCTGACTTTCACTGAACCAAGTTTATAATTTTACTCTGGTGAAGACTCTTGTTGAGGAAACAAAAAAAAAAAACATTGGCAGGCTGATAACAACAATCAAACATTAAGTAATTAAAAGTAAAAAAAAATGAAAAGCTTACTGAATGATACTGCAATATTAAATATTTTCATGTCTGTGGAGGGAGGATATCTGGATAAGTTATGTCAATGGCATACAGGTCCTAGTTCTGACTCATCAAAAATGCAATCTATGTGTCGGTAAACAACAATTAGAACCTGTCCCATCTCTGAAAAGATAAATACATCAATTACCAAACATTTTTGTGTGACAAATTCATTTCAGGACATGTGAAAACAGGATAAGAAACCTGCAAGAATGATGGGCATCTTGTTGACTAAAGAACTAAATATACTCATTATAATTCATCACACCGGTCTCACTCTTCACATGCTAGCTCACAAATGAGTGATGTCTTTAGTTTTTCATGCTTTTTTTCCATACTGTCACCAAAGAAAGGTCAGCACTGCATGCCCACTCACAGACTCTCAAGATAGTATGAGATTATAGACCACTCGACAGCTGTGTTTCTGGCATCAAAGTTTGTCAGGTACAGATGCCACAGCGATTCCCGTTCGTGGGTAGCCTATAATTTTACCGAATCCTTTGACTTTCTCTGCCACTGAACATAGTCCTAGAAGCATGTAATTTTTCTCATCAGCAGCAGGGAGGGAGTGGGAAAACAAAAACACAGGAGGCACGTGTATGCCTGCCCTGCCATGATGCCAGGGCAACACAATTTGGCCAGCGGCTAAACAAACTGAAACCAGCCTGTTTTTAGTCTGGAACACCGAGCACTACCACCTTGTCTAAATATTTTATATTTATAAAGGTATCCGTTTCTGGTCTGTTGTCAAGCACAGGAAGATGATAATACGCATAGAACTTGATATACTGTTAATTTCAGTGACAGCAAATGTAGTGCTGCTGTCCAGCGTCAGATAGCAACTGGAACTTAACTCCTTTCAACTTATGTATTTGGATATACAAATAGGAGCTGCTTCCCCCACTCCCTTTCCCTACCTCTTGATGGTGTGGAATGTCAAATACAAGACACTTGTATCAAAGTCCATGTTGTTGATTCCCATCAAGACTGGAAACATTTTTTCCAGAGACATTTAGTCTGAGATGTATGTTTGTATAATAGCATAGTAAAGTCGTCCTCAATGCAGCCAAAGTAGAAACTATCATCAGGAACATTCCAGAACAATACCCAAAGTGCATGACCTAGGTACAAATGGAGCTATTGTTGAGCCTGATGGGCAAACACACACACACACACACACACACACACACACACACACACACACACAAAGTAAAAAAAAAAAAAAAAAGAAAGAAAGAAAAAATAAGCTTACTCGAAAGGAAAGTTTTTGAGTGTCATAACCAGTCATTTCTCATAAGTTACATTCTTCTCCACTGTAATTACTTTCCAAGGATCTGTTTGTGTGAGTCACCCCAGTAAAAACATGTCTCTGTGTGAATGTGTGTAGGTGTTGCTAGCCAAGCAACTAGAAAAATTACTCACCTCTGTTTCCTTACTGCTCATTCAAATTCAGCCCTCCATTTTCTTACTATATACATGACCAGTTCATGTATGCACCCACCCCCCTTCTGTCCCCTGCTCCTTCCTCCCCAGCCACTTTCCTTCCTCTCTCCAACTTCCCCACCTTTACCTCATATAGCCACACACATATGATTATATATACTATGGAACGACAGGGATGCAACAGGTGCTTTTATTAATGCCCTCAAATATAAACAGACATTTAAAAATGAGACATTTACCCGGAATTTGGCTGGGAATATATCCTGTGGTGATGTTCCACTGGATTCGTATGGAATTGGCATTCTTTCCAACCCGTAACTGATGTCTTCCATAACTGGAAAATACATGAAGAAACATTTTCTTTGGACAGCCAGTTCTCAATGACAGTCACATCATCACTGCCCCTTGGTCACAATGGTGTTAATGACAGACATTTGGGCAGAAAGGGATTTCCAGGTCTCTGTCCTCATTCATGTGCAACATGTGTTATAGCCAGTTTAGTCCTTCCCCTTGCATTACCAAGACTTCTTTTGCCTACCCTTGAGATGTACACCAACAAAAGTACTCTACTTAGAATGCTGCCTTTTGTCTTAATCTTTGCTGTACATTGCCTAAAATTCTGCATGCAACATTTTATGGTTCTCTAAGGACCTAAACTTTTCATACAGGAAAAAGTTTCACCATACACCATTGGTCTCCAGCGATCTATGCTTTTTTTTTCATGACTAAAGCCTGACTATATGTTGTGGATCTCCAAGTATCCATGCTTTTTTTTCAGGACTAAAGGCTTGACATATGTTGTGGATCTCCAAGTATCCATGCTTTTTCAGGACTAAAGGCTTGACATATGTTGTGGATCTCCAATGCTTTTTCAGGACTAAAGGCTTGACATATGTTGTGGATCTCCAAGTATCATGCTTTTTCAGGACTAAAGGCTTGACATATGTTGTGGATCTCCAAGTATCCATGCTTTTTCAGGACTACAGGCTTGCCATGTGCTGTGGATCTCCAGATATCCAAGTTTTTTCAGGACTGAAGGTGTGCAATATGTTGTGGGTCTTGTGGTATCCATGCTTTTCAGGACTGAAGTCTGGCCATATGTTGTGGGATCTATATTTTTTTAAAGGACTAAAGCTTGTCCTAGGTTTCCAGGGATCCATGCTCTTTCTACAGGACTTAACCCCTGCCTGGTTTTGATTTTTGTTCACTCTTTTGTTGACAAAACATACAAATTTGTGTACTGGTGTCCTGCCATGCTTTCCTGACAAAGTCTTAAAATCATTGTGGTGCTAAATCAGAAATTGCTGTTATCAAGTATGAAAACTTTGTGGTGCTAGCTCAAAACTTACCCTCTTATCAAGTAAAAATTATGACCATGAGTCATCTATACGAAAGGTTAAATAGTGACTGATGTCCATCTTCACTCGCACAGTCAAAACAAAAAAGATTTACATCTTTTTCTCAAGGTTTCTGAATTGTCTGAATTCTTGACAAGACAAAAGCAATGATAGGATATTAAACAACTGTTGTTTTGTTTGGAAATTCTGAACCTCATGTTAGAGGAGACTGGAACAGTCTGCATTTACTTTTCATTTAAGAAAAAACAGAAGAAAAAAAAAAAAAACACAAAAAAACGAATAAAGTGTGAGGTACAATGTGGGGAGAGGGGCTTACTACACCTACCTACTCTAATGAGCTGCTATCTGATTTTGGTGTCAGTCTGTGTATTTGGCATTAACTGAATATTCACACTGGCTATTTTCTAAACAGCAAATTCACTCTACTCTTTTACAGAGCTTTAGTCCATATGCTCCAACACTATGGTATTAGGGCCATCTTAATCGATGGATACAGAACTTCCTGATGGATACACAACAGACAGTTGTGGTGGATGGAGCAACATCAGCATTTGTAAGGGTGGAGTAAGGCGTCCTCCAGGGCTCCATCTTGGGCCCCTGCCTCTTCCTGTTCTACATAAATGACATCCCAACAGGTCTCTCCTCAACAGTGCAACTTTTCGCAGATGACACAGCCTGCCACAAGACTATCAGGAACGCTAGCGATCAATCCATCTTACAAGAAGACCTGGATATGCTGGAAGCATGGGAGCAGACTTGGCTCATGTCCTTCCACCTGGACAAGTACCACATACTGCACTTTAGTGAAAAACATAAAATCACTTTGGGAAAAAACATAAGATCACTTACCACCTACACGGCCAAAATCTCCAGACCACCATGGAGGAAAAGTATCTGGGTGTTACCCTGTCTACCAATTTGCAATGGGAACCCCACATCAGCAACATCGCCAACAAAGCCACCAAGCGGAACCTCAAGATAGGCTCCATCAAGACATAGGAGAGAGCCTACAAAGCCCTAGTTCTCCTGACCCTGGAGTATGCCTGCCAAGTATGGGACCCCTACCAGGAAGGGGACAAAACAGCACTTGAAAAGGTGCAACAATGGGCAGCACGCTGGGCACCGCTTGAAGACCAATGGCGTCAGATCCGTCTGTCAACATTCTTCAAATTCCATCATGGAGACATCATGATTGACTCTGTACATGTTCCTCCTCCCCACACCCATCGCTATGACCTTCGTAACTCCCAGGTGCTGCAGTATGCCATAGATTCTACTACAGGAAGAATGGTTTTTTTCCACTCACTGGGAGAGAATGGAACAACCTTCCAGCTGAGGCAGTAACATCAGCCTCACTTCAGGGCTTCAAATCCTGGATATAACCCCCCCAACCCTCCCTCCCCCTTCCCCACCCCCTCTCCTGTATTCCCTCACGCCTCACCCGCACCTGTTGTCCTTCCCACCTACCAAGGAGAAGGGTCTATCTCTGCCCTTCCTTGAGGCCTGAAGATGTAAGTGGGTGACCCCAAGCCTTTCTTTCCTTCCCCACCACTTCAAGCTGTTGATCCAGGCAACATCTTTCACGTATATTCTGTTATTACCAGACACCCTTTTTTAAGTGTCTGAATCTTCAACTAGTTGCAGGTGGGCAGCTAAGACAAAAAAAAAAAAAAAAAAAAAAAAAAGACTACAGTGACAATCATATTGAAGGCAAGCGAATGTTGAAAGCGAGGACAGTCGTAACTTGCGATTCGCCAATTTGGATTTTAAGGGTTGCTATGTTTCAAAAAATGATTGCATGAGCTCACATACACGCGTTTTGGAATATCTTCTGTATGATGTTACGTGTGATCACATACACACATCATTATTTCAGCTTTTATTCTACATTTAAGATGTTGAAATAACTGCCGACACAATTGTGAGAGAATTTATGTACCCTAAATGTGCCATCACCTTCACGATGCGTTCTGGTGACAGTTTCAACTTTTATCAATCGCCTCACTCTAACTTTGCTA
Organism: Conus betulinus; assembly: GCA_016801955.1. NCBI lineage: Eukaryota > Metazoa > Mollusca > Gastropoda > Neogastropoda > Conidae > Conus > Conus betulinus. Next base: position 597,883 of record JADBJO010000127.1, on the reverse strand, counting down.
CCGTGTTCAATATTAACAATGTCTTTTTTTGTGTGTCAATTGTAATGACTTATATTTACAATACGGCCAATGAAAACTGTTGCAGTTTTGCTCTAAAGACCGTACCCCGTTAGGCTAGTGCTTGGTCTATTTGAACGTGGGCAGCTGCTCCACTCTTCCGGATCGTCTGCTTCGCAAGTAAGTTTACAATGGAGTGATTTCCCTTAGCCTACTTGCCGTTCTGGGTCAACTATGATTTTGTGGAAGTTATCAACGGAAAAATCGTAGGCTCTCAACTGAAGAAGACAAATAAATGTCAAAAACAAAACAAATATACAAACAAAAACTTATATCTCTGTGCTGAGGCGGATACAATCAACATGTCTACCTCACGCGATCAGGAGCTGGTTACCACTTTGGTCAGGTCAGTTATTTGTAAAACATCAAGTGAAACTGAAAAAAAAAAAAAAAAAAAAAAAAAAATGATGAAAGCAGGAGTAAAAATGTCTGCAGTCGCTACCAGAGTGAGCATCCTCAGGAAACATGATAATAAAATTATTGACCCCATCTGTCTTGTTCAATTTTAGACGAAGGGGCGGAAAGACTAAAAACATCTTTTCATTTTCATCGATATAACAACCACCACCATCATTACATCGCAGCAAGCCGTTCTAGGCCGCTTCAGTTGTGGGTTACGCAGGAAAAGCAAGCAAACAAACAAAACAAAACAAACCAAACAAAAAACGAAAACTCAGTTGGAATGAGAGAGCACTATGATATACCCAAACGTAGATCTTGGCCTAACTTCGGTGAAACCTTCCGCACACACACACACACACACACACACACAAACGCGCGCGCGCGCGCGCGCGCGCGCGCACATACAAACGCAGGTAGGCACGCAAGCACACACACACACACACACACACACACACACACACACACACACACACACACACACACACACACACACACACACACACACACACACACGCACACACACAGCGTCGTAAGAAAAGCCCGCTCGGAGATCTTTTACTTAAAAGTTCCATCACGGTCTCATCTCCATTACTCAATATACCTGCGCAAACCATCTGACAGCAGGCTGAGCTCTAGGACAAACAACGACCTGAGCTACGACATTCCCACCAGCACGACACGATACAAGCAGGTGACGTTCTTTCCAGGACCATACAGGATGGAACAAGTTGCCTCAGGAGGTTGTGACGGCTGTGTCACTGGACTGCTTCAAGTCCAGGCTGGCTTCCATCTCTAGAACCTGAACCCCCCCCCCCCCCCCCCCCTTCCCCATCATCACCCTCAACCCTCCCCCCTTACCCTCCTCCTGACCACTATTCCCTACAATCCCCCCTCTCCCCCCCTCCTGCCATCCTTCCCAGTCACTTTTCTACTCCTGCCCCCCACCCCCTACTACTACTTGTTCACCATCACCCCACCCCCCCCCTCACACTTTTTTTCCCCCTCCAAATCCTCACAACAGCGCAATCTTCGGCAATCTCCCCAAACTACGACAAAACCATCAGCAAAATGATGTTGGTTGTATAAAGGAAGAAGAACACACACACACACACACACACACACACACACACACCTCTTAGATTATATGTTCTCTCTGCCTGTGTGGTTGGGATCTACAGATTCTTGGCATCCCGGCTGACTAAGTTGAAGGAACCATTGGAGTCGGCTTCCACAGCTGTGTCAGCTCATTCCACAGTGATTGAGAGACGAGTTCTGTTGTAAGCCGGTTGGTTCAGCACCACGTTAGAAGAAATATCTGCAGACTGAACTTAAATTACTGCATGGTGCGTAATACTGCGTAAATGTTCGAAATCATGAAGTGAAATGCAACTTCAAACATATCTTGTTTGAGGCCTCAGACAATCTTAGGAGCAGATCAGTGGCCAATGGACATGTCCGCCAGACTGTACTACGACATACTGCATCGCGGCGATGCCATTTCTTGACAACCCGACACCGACACAAATTGCCTAGTGCCCAATACAAAGTCGAAGGTTGAGATTTACGTCATATTGGCCGGAGGTCCTGAAGGACAAAGTAAACTCTAAGAATGAAGTTTTATTTTTCATGCCAGGTTTGTCATTGGCAGTAGAGTGCAAGTCTGTACATTTCACGGCAGTTGTTGTCATTGGCAGTAGTATGTCTGGTTCCAGATAGGGGTTGTCGTCAGTTGGTCTTTCAGCTCTAGCTCCTTGTGAACTCTGGTTCACTCTGTAGTGTTGCCAGCCGACAGCGGGCGTCGGTTTTCTTCGTCTCTTTCCCCCAAAGGCTTGTCTTCAGGTCCACCAGCTGGTGACCTTCTTCATGCTCGGGTGGCGATGATCCGTTGCCACGTGAAGCTCCCTCAAAGAGGGAGCAGGACAAAAGTCGCTGGAGTACTGCACGAGTCCCATACAGACTGCGTTCGAGAGGGCAATTTTTCAGCCCAGCGCCGAGAGGGATACCCACTGCCCAGCCCCAGAAGCATGGCTACCTCTAGATATTCTACAACACCTCACCTCCACCCCGCACCCATACTTTCCCCACCTGGGGAGAACTCCCCGTCCCCACCCCTAACTTCTTTTGGAATCCCTACCTCCCATGTAACAGAATCCTGTTCCTGATTCATTCCACATAAACAGTTTCCCCACAAAGCGCTTGAAGAAGCAGTCACATTGTTGATTTGAATGGCTGTGTTGCGTCCGTTTTTACTTTACTCTTCTCGCCTCTTACATCCTTCGCTGAAGGGATAAGCAACTCTGTAAGTTTTTGCGTCTGTGATACTCGACCCAGGCTATTTCGATCCCCATCGTACGGGTTTTGCTAAATCAAAACATAAGGTAACTCTTTTTTTTTTTTTAAACTAAGACAGCAAAAGAGAACAAGAAAAAGCGGAGGGGGAAGAAGTAAGGCATTGTGAAGGTGAAGGTTTTCTCTGCGGAGCTAGGGGGAAATTTTACTACATGCCCTTTAGTGTAATCATCTTTGGACTATGACCACCTCTGACCGGAAATCGTACGGGCCACACCACGTGTTGAAAGAGCTGAAAACGAATAGAACCGAAGGTATGTATGGAACTGAATTGCTTTTTTTTTTTTTTTCGGAGAGATTTGTTGATAAACTCCAGATAGTACAACTTAATTTCTCACCTTCCTCCCTCTTTGTCAGATGGATTAGTGAATCTAAATTCATAAGCTAACCCTTGTTTTACGACTACAATATTTCCAATGCAGCAGTAACACATGGCAAACAGGAATTTATAAACATTTCCTAGCCCTGAATGATGATTAGTGAAAGGAGATAATGAGTTGGTGAACACATCAAAAATTCTGCGAGTTTTGGGATAACCACCAGGAACTATTTGCAGTATCAACAAGCTGTAATCATTTAGTCAGGTTTTATCAAAACGGATCTAGGCGAGTTGAAGTGGTTTGGAATTCATTCCCACAAAGGCTCTAAACTTACAGCAGGGATAAATTAAAAATGGGGGCAGTTTATGCCACTGATTACCAGAACACTTCACAGTCAACCAGATAAACAGAAAATTTTGCGTTTAGACAAAAAGGAACTTTCATTTTAACTGGTTGACTCTGGATGTAGGCCATGCTACACCAAAATGTGTAAAACAGAAGTTGCTTTCCATACCAGAATTGTTTACTTGTACTGTATGCATGGTTTGTTTCCAGTTTCATGATACACTATCAAACTCACTTTTGTTACATATTTAAATGAAGACAGAAAATTTTGACATAGATTAGAATTAACTGTGGCAGGAATGGAGAATTTTGATCAAGATCTTAATGATTGAATGTGTTGGGAGCTGTTGGGAGCTGTCATCTTGACATCTTGAAGGGTGTGCAAGGACTTGACTTTGGAAATTCACCAGTTTATAGCTGGCTGCTTGCCACAGCAGAGATAGTAGCTATTATGAACAACAACAACAACAACAACAATTTTTAAAGAAGGAAAGAAAAATGGGCAGTCAGTTCTAAAAAATCATATATATATATAAAAATATATATATGTATGTGTCATCTATTGATCTAAATGTCTGTGCTGATTTCACTGATGTTAATATATTTTACTGTTTAGAGCTTTCTTCAAGAAAAACTATGCTTACATTTAAAGAGAAGAAATGTTTTTCCTTCAGTGACTAAAAACAAAACAAAAACACATATGTATACACAAAGTTCTATAAGAAACACAGAGTATGTTTCATTGTTTGGTTTGATTTTACAATACATTCAACAATGAATGTTACTTTCTTTATATATTGTTCCGTGTTTCCTATTTGCCACGTTTCACCAAAAATGAAACTTACCCATTGAGATACTTTGATACCAGTGCATGCATTTATAACCATTCATTCTAAAAAACTGAGCATTTCATATCAACATGCAGGCATGCATGTTTGTTGCTGAAAAAGTGGAGTACTAGCAGACTAGTACAAGTCTGTGCAGAAATGGATATGTGTGTGTGTGTGTGTGTGTGTGTGTGTGTGTGTGTGTGTGTGTGTGTGTGTATCACTGTGTGTGTGTGTGTGTGTGTGTGTGTGTGTGTGTGTGTGTGTGTGTGTGCTCTTTTCTCTTTGTGTGAAAAACTCAAAAAGCCTCCCCCAAATCTTAAGCAATAATCTTTTGCTCCCTTTTCTTAGATTTATCCAGATGCACTTCAAGAGTTATTTTGTCACATATAAAAATTTTTCATATCAGCAGCATGATTAACAAGACAGAGAAAAAAAAATCTTGTAAAACAGGGTCTGTGTTCTCAAAAGAAAATTTCAATTTTGATTTTTACACCCATTGTATAGAAACAAACTATTAATCAATCCAATTGTATATGGTAAAATAAAAAACAAACTCTAATTAACAAATTTCATATGGTAAACATTGAAATGATCAACATGAAAAAAAAGGTACCTCTTGCTTTGATTATAAATAGTGTGAAAATAGAACATGATTTTTTTTTTTCATTGAAACAACAAAAGGCTTGTTTCTTGATTCTTGTCTGTTTTACTGGAAATGTGTCATAGAAGCAAGGTTGCGAGAATTCTTGTTTGCTTGGTAAGTGTCTTTGTTTCATAGCACGCCCTAGCAGCCAGTGTGGTCAGGAAAATATGAAACTTGGCTGGACTGTCTTTGGGCTCCTCCATCTGCGGGGAAATGGCTGACAGTTGAAACATCCTGTTATTGGTGCTTAAAAAATAGTAATAGTCTCTGTTTGATACATAAAATGATTGAAAAAAAAATAAAAAAAAAGAAAAAAAAGTCAGCTGCAGCAAGAAGAGCTTGATGAAGCAGTCACATTGCTGATCTAAATTTTTGCCATGCACCTATTTCTTTATTCTCCTCATCCTCACATCCCATGTGATTAGGAAAGGTTTGCCAGTTTGCGAGTTCTCGTGTCTGTGAAACTCGTCTCTGGTTTTAATATGCAAATTAGTGCACTTTTTTTTTTTTTTTTTTGCAAGCATCATATGAACACAGATACTGCAAAAATTTATCATCTTCCATTTCTTTTTTTTTCTTTCCCTGGCAGATGGCAAAGAGTATCCGCAGTAAGCATCGGCGGCGGATGCGCAGCGTGAAACGAGAAAAGTTTGAGAAGAAAGTTCTGACCAAGCTGAAAGAGACGATCTCGAAAGATGTGCTCAACAATCCTGACGTCGAGATGTCTGATATTGTTACAGGTAGAGTGGAACAACTTTTGTACACTTCTAAACATCATGACAAATTTTGAAATTACGTCATTAGATTAATTACTACGAGTTTCAACAAGTTTGAAACAATGACAAGTCCAGGCTGGCATTGAAACAAGAAAATAAATGTGCAAATCCACAAAGGAATGGAATTGACAAACTACAACACGGAATTAAGAAGCCTTGTCCGGTTATTAATTTTCATGCAGGTCAAGAAAAAAAGAAAACCAAATGCAAGCAGGGAAAGAGGGATGTGAATGAATGTGGCAAGGGGAAGACATGAGCTGACAAAGACAGTATACAAGTATAAATAATCAACCTTCCACTAATGGCAAGGGAACTGTTTAACCCAGCGTTGTTAGTTCTAGTTGCAAAGTGAGATGACTGCAGGCAGAAATCTAAACAAATCTGAAATAAATGTTAGCAAACTGCAAAAAAAAAACGTGGACAAACAAATCACAAGACAAAACATGACATGTTTCAACCTCATCGGTCTTCTTCAGGTAAGATACAAAACACTCAGGACAATTGCTCGTTAGTTTCCTTTGTCCTGAGTGTTTTGATATTGCCTGAAGAAGACCTATGAGGTCAAAACACGCTGTGTTTTGTGTTGTGATTCGTTTGTCCACATTTTTCTGGTGGTTCGCTAACATTTATTTGAGATTTGTCCAGCATTGTTAACAAAACCATTTGTCATGTCTGTCTAGAAGCAATTTCATGTCTTTGGGTGAGACTCGTCAGTAGAACTCAACTGTCCAATGCATCTACTGTATCTGACAGTCATTCTGTGCTGTTATCACAATCACGGGACAAAAATGACAGTCTACCCACAGTATCCTGCTGTAATTTTGTGGCATTATCTCAAAACATGGGGCGATAATTACAATCCACCCACAGTATCAAATACTAATTCTGGGGTGCTGTCACAACCATAGGGAGAAAATCACAATCCACTGACGTTAGTTGACAGTAATTTTGTGTTCCATTCTGCTGTCCTGCCGCACACTACCGACAGTAAAGAAGTGAGCTAGTTTGAAATCCTACACCATGAACGTACCAGAGTTTGAAGGCCCAAGGCAAGGCAAGGCAAGGCAATTTTGTGCTAATATCACGGCGATGGGGGGGAAGGGGGGGGGGGGGGGGGGGGTCACAGTCCACAGCATTATCTGACAGTAATTCTATGGGTCTTCCACAAACATGGAGGAAAAATCACAAACCACTTACATTGTCTGACATTAATTGTGGGCTACTGTGACAACCATGGAGAGCAAATCATAGTCACCAACATATGACAGTTCAGTAGTTCTTCAGTAATGTGAGCGAAAAAGGTAGATGGCTGTGGGGATGGTGCCCGCAGAGTAAGTGAATGTGTGTGATCTTGCAGGTGGTGTAGCCGCTTCCTCTTCATCTGCCCAGTTATCTTCATTGTAATTTCACATTATTGTGTTTCTTTCATAGATGAAAATAGGTGCTTACAACCCAACCTCATGGTTGGTTCAGCGGTAATTGTTGATAAAATCATCTACTGTACAATGACAATCAACCAAATAAAGTCCAGCTAGTGATACAATGAGTAGGCCTATTACTAGTACCAGAGTGACAGACTATGATGATACAGCATTATTTCCTTCGGTTAGTGGAAGGAAAAGGGAGCGTTGGATGATGATAATCATAATTGGTTGACAGTATGTGAGAGACTGAATTATTACTGAGAAGGTGTGATTTTGCATCTATAGGATAGTTGTGAGAGAGTCCTCCTGGCCTGGTAGGGAGCCTGGTCATGTTACAGCAGTGTGTAGCAACTTGCTGGTTAGTCTGCATGGTGCTGTAATAAAAAGGGTGTAGGGCCAGTCACTGGCCACATTTGAGCTTTGTCTAGAAGTATGTGATGTATTAGTTCAGTGTAGTAGTATTGCAGCAGATTAAGTGTGAACATTGCACCACCGGGCAGATTTTCTGTGGTCGGTTGACATTTTACAGTAGAGGAGTTTATTAACAGGTACTGCTGTGACAAATTGTAAGGTTGGGTTGCTAACCCACTGATCCCGTATGATGTAAGAGGAAAGAAAGACAAATTCTACAGGAGATGAAGATTGTTGAATGGAGCTGGAGAGACAAGCTACACCACCTGCAACACAAGCATTCCCATACTCTGCAGGCACCGCCATCACCACCACATTCTCCCCACTCCACCCACACACCTTACTTTCCTGATTTATTCATATAACAGCATAGACATCAAAGTGCTTTTTTTCTTAACATTTTGCTACATTTTCTATAAGTAAATGTGCTCACAAGGATTCTGATTTCCACTCCATTTCTGTGGCTTTGGTGAGATTTTGTCCTGGCGTCTGTGTAGATCAATTCATGGGAATATGCTGTCGGGAAGTACTGAAGTCTCAATCCAGACAGAATGCTCACTCAATCTAGCTCAGTAACTAAGCAGTTACTACCATAGGAGGTTCAGCAAGTGGTGTTCAGCATCCTTCTTATGAACTACTGTACAATGACAATCAACCAATGAACCCCCCAACGAAGGTGGCTTCTCTGAAGACCACGAAGTGATTCAGCAACGGGGTAACTTTCACACTTGCCCAGTCAGGCATAGCCACTTTCTGAATACACTTTAAGGCCTTCTTTAATCGCTAGCATTATGGTGACTTTATATCATTCCTATGGGCTGCTGGTTTTGAGACTGCAACAGGATGTACCCGGATGTAGATATGCATGGTGGAGGTAGGGATGAAAGGCATGCAAGTGAGAGGTCTTTGAACCTGAATAGTGTAGAGTCATTGGGATGCTGCTCTGAAAAACTTCTCCAAATTCTTCCAGTCCTGTTGGTACTTGGATGCCAAGTGTTTTGGAGAGTCAGCGGTGTGAAAAGAAGAAAAAAAAGGTGTTACGATCAATGCATTGTGGATTCAGATTTGAACATTCCAGTTTGCCCTGCATTTGCTTCAAGTCCTTGGAATACAGTCGTAAGAAAACATTTGAGAGGAGCCTGAAAGTTCAGTTGTGGACAGATGTGGAGAACTAATGAATGATGCAGGAAAAAATTCAGTATTTTAGGTAAACGTTTGCTTGGTCTGGATGCACTTTGGCATTGTGTGCCACTGTTAAAACCCAATCAGACTAGCGGTTTCTGATATTTGTGCCTGTCAGATAATCCATGACAGAAATAATTCATTATGTATTATTTTCGAATGTCAGCTCAGCATGGCATGAATGATATGCATTAATGTTTAAATTTTTCAGCTTGGTGGAGATGGTACCGGTATCTTGGTAGCAGTCATACTTCATCAGAATGAATTTGTTAAATAAGAACATACGTTCAGTTCGTGTTGCTTGTAGTGCAGCTGGCTGCAAAGGCCCATATCAGTGCTGTGAAAAGGCATGTGTCATTTTGTATGAATTTTTAGCGACCATGGTTATGAACCCCCATCTTTGAAGTTGTGGCACCTTTCAAGAGTATTTGAATCAAATTAAAGTCTTTTTTTTATTTTCCCTTTCTCTTTGACGAGAAGTTGATCCAGTGACACGTCTTATTCAGTGACGTGTCTTATGTGTCTCTCACAGGCAAGTACAACTAAAAATGCTGACCCCATGGGTTAGGCAAAACTTCACCAAAAATGGTGGTCCCTCCTCCCCCTCCCCCCCTTCCACTCCGAAACCACATATCTTCTTCCTTGCTGGTTGTTGGACAGATGAAATTACTAAGGTGTCATCAGAAATGTCACGAATGTAGTAAAAAGAAATTTTACACATTGACGTACAACTTTTTTTTTTCCATTCCAAAAATTGCATCATTAGGACAAAGAAGAGATTTTCGTCTTAAAGAAGTAAACAACCAAACTTCAGGTACTTAAGTTTTGCTTTATATTTAAAATGCAGTATACAAGACAGATGTTTTACAGGTACATCAGTGAGGTAGTGGTTGTATATCGGCACTAATCAAGCAATCGGTGCTGAAGGAAATGGGAGGGTAGGGCAGGTAGGTAGAGGCGATGGGGGGAAAAAGGATGAGGAAGCCTAGCGGGTAGTTCATCAGAAGAAATACAATATAAAACTAGTTGCACGGCGCTCAGAAGGCCACAGTCCTCTGCCAAGGTCAAAGATTCCTTTTCCTCAGAGCTTTTACGGTTGTGGGGAGGGGGCCTGGTGGGATGGGAAGGGTTCCTTTAACCTCCATTTTGAAAAACTTTGCTGCACTTTTTGCCTCCTCCCCTCTCCCTTGCCCCACCCCTGCCCATCTCTTTAAAAGCATTTTCTGTTTTATTTTCTTATTTCAACAGGGACTCCATCCCCCTACTTATTTTTCCTCTTTCATTTTCTCCTTCAACAACTCATTCACCATGCAAGTCAGCATGTTTTGTTGTAACTGTTGGACATTCACATGCAGATTTTGATATTTTGGCATTTGACATTAACACTGTTTGCACTAAGCTGAATCTTTATTGTCTCAGCCACACTTTGGTGGTCATTGCAGGCCTCAAGATCAGAATTCAGATTGTTTCTGGGAATGAATAAATATTCCTCTTTCTCACCTTTCTCCCTTGAATGGAGTTTTACTCGCTGGAGCCAGATCTGCATCAAATCAAACCAATTTGTGTATATATGAATACACACAATATCAAATCTGACTTTTTTTTCTATCGAGAACCATTCAGTATATCTTAAGAAATTTAAATGTAGATCAAATCAAACAAGTTTGTGTATATATGAATACACAATATCAAGTCTGACTTTTTTTTTTTTTCATTGAGATCCATTCAGTATATTTTAAGAAATTTAAATGTAGAAAAATGCTGTACATGGCATTGAGAAAGAAGAAGAAGAAAGAAATCCTGGATCTGCACCGAACTTTCACGGATATGTCCATAGGCTAGGCTATATTCAACATTTCCATCAAGTCTTGCTGAATTTGGTTCAGTCTTTTTGTGTGTGTAAGTGTATTCCCATTAGGATATAGACAGAGGTGATAATGCCATGTCCGTGGAAGAGGTGGAAATAAATGTTCCAAAAATGTTTTCACTGTCAGTTAGCTGTATTGTTGAAAGCAGTGTTGTTGATTTTTTTTTTTTTTTTTTTTTTAATGTTTCAGTGAAGACAGCATCTGAGCTGAAAGAGCAACAGTCGACAAGCAAACAAGGTACTGTGGCACCAAACTTGTCCCACATACATGATGCATACATAACGATATACACACATACATACAGTAACACACACACACACACACACACACACATGCATGCACCAGTTGTCAGTATTTCAAGAGAGAAAAGTGTGCCAAGAAAAGAAAAGGTTTGAAGATAACAAGGATAGTTGCTATCAGTTGGATCAAACAGACAACTTGACTTTTAGTTACTCCCTTCTCCCCTCCCTCAATCTCCCTTTTGACCAAAAGAAAGTCAAAAACAGATGTATATACATGCACCTGTTGCTGGAATATGCAGAGAGAGCCGAAAATCAGTAAAATGAGATTAGAATAGTCAGGTTTGGATGCACCCCCTCCCTGTCCCCTCTTGACACTCTCCTTCCCAGTGTTATTCTTTTTTGATGATGGTGGTGTTTAAGCATTTTGAGAGCTTCAGCTTGTCAGATTGTAGACCAGTATTCCTTTTCCTCTTTTAGCAAGTGATATGCCTGGTAATGGTACTCATGTGTGCGCACATGCACACACATAGAACATGCTCAAGCAAATTGCAAGTGTTCACATGAACATTGTTTTCAATAATTTCATTTAGATCATTATTTTCTAAGTGCATGTGTGTTGAATCTTCATTGGTTGCATGATAACATAATTTCTAAATTCGTAGAATGTTTATGTTGTTCCCTGCTCTTGGTTTGACAAACCTGGGGGCAGGATGCAGAAATGCAGGGCTACAGTTATACAAATATTTGTAAAAAGCATTTTCATCGGGGAAACAAATTATATGAAATATATGACATTGTTCAAAACAGTTCAATATTTTTATTACAGAATTTTAAGGAATAAATAGAATTGTACAATTTTTCAAAAGTATCGTACAAAATGTGTGTGTTTGTGTGTGTGTATGCTTGTGTATGTATATGTGTACATGTGTCAGAGTACATATGTAGTTGTGAATTGAGTATTTGGTAGGCATTGCATGTTGGTGAATTTAACTATTCTCTCTTTCACATATTCATTACTTTTTTTTCAATTAAAAGATGGTCCTCAGCTCCCATTTAAAAGCTTATAACTACTTGTTAAAAAAACACATTAAGAGAGCTCGTTTAGTATAACTAATAATATATAAATGTAATAGATCACCAATATCTCTTTTCGACAACTGACAATCAAGTGCAGAATGATGTCTCTGCTACAGATGGTGATATGGAGATAGAAGGTGGCACCTCCAGGACCTTTGACAAAAAGACAAAGAAAGATGAACATGGGCAGTACCCTGCATGGATGAACCAGAGGGCTGTTCGAAAACAGCAGGTGAAAAATAAGAAAGTCAAAAGAAAGAAGGGCAAAAAAGCCTCAGCCTGGTGAACGTTGGAAGAAGAGTGTGAGGACGGAAGAAGGAAAGGGGGGAAACTGCGAAAATGGGGTGGAGGCAGCTGCAAGAGATGATAAAGGGTGTGTGTGTGTTTTTGAATGTATGTTTTGATAAGGCCATGTAAAAAATAATCGAGAGGACTATCCTCGGGGTGTGAATATGAAATAAAAAAAAACGAAAAAAATATATACTGGTTTCTAAGTTTGTTTGTTTGTTTCTGTTTTGTGTCCATGGTGACGGTGATGTTGGCTGTTATGACTGGATGTGCCACTTGAAGTTCCTGCAGTACGATGTGAATCCTGAGCTGAAAGTGTTTCCCGCAGAGATGGGTATAGAACTATCGGTATGCCAACACGATGAAGTTCAGCATGAAACTTGAAACTGAAGGACGGAACTTTTGTTGTTGTTCAGGATTTTTGGCAAGTTTTAGCTGCGCGCATAGTGGACCCAAACTCGGCCTTGCAAAACACGGCCAGGTGCTGTCCTGTTGTTTGGGTCCATAGAAGTGTGCATAGTAGACCTGGACGAGAGACAGCTGCCTCACACGAATTTGTCTCACGATGTGAAAAGGCACTCACAAGAAAGCAAAAAATTCATATTGTGGCTGTGGTAGATGAAAAAAAGAAACGCTGTTCATACAACATGCCGTTTTTCTGTGCATATCTTTCAACGGAAGTGTTTGATTGTACAAAGTTCCTGAGGAAGCCTTGAACGGGCGAAAGCTTGAATGATAAGAAATTGAACTCTCTGTGTTGTGATGATTTATTATTCATCACCATACTGGATGAATGATAAGAAATTGAACTCTGTGGTATGATTGATTTATTACTCATCACCATATCTGATTTGCTGTCCTATCTTCTGTTGGACGGGTGCCGGCATTTGGAAAAATTGACAGATCTACTTTTCCTTTGTAGATATAGATACGCATATAGATGCACATACAGATACTAGATAGATAGAGATGTGTGTGTGTGTGTGTGGATAGATAGACGAGTGTGTACGAAAATAGGTTATAGATGTGCTGCACAGAATTTGGTTTCCAATTGTTGCCATCCAGATAATTTTCACACATTTATTATTAGTTCAATTTTAAATGTTGATTTTAAGTACTGAAAGAATTAATTAAGTGATTTTTTACATATTATGTGATATATGTTAAGATTATTGACATTGAATTATATAAATGTGACCAGTTAGATTTGAATAAAAGTGATATTACTGAAAATGTCACACACACACACACACACACACACAAGTGTGTGCACATGCTTGCACACACACACACACACACACACACACACACACACACACACAGATAAACATCTGCAAAATTGGTTATGATAGAGAGTATGTGAGAAGGTGGTTTGAATTTAGAAATTGATATTGAAATCAACTATAGAAGTAGGAAATACATAAGAGTTAATCATCTTTAGTATGAGAATATTGTAATATATGGTGTGCATGTACGTGCACACTCACTTATACAACCAGACACACATACATACAGATGCTTTTACATGTAGATGCACACACCCACACCCACTTTCTCGCACCACTACCACCACACCACCCTAAATCCACACACGCATGCCTCTGATCAAGTCAGAATATAGTTACAGTTTATAGTGTAGAAGTGTATTATTATTTATTTGATTACTCTTTGGGCTTGTTAATAAGACTGTTTCTTGTTCTATGTGTTCTGGATTTGGAAAACTGAAATGTAGCAATTCGTAATATTTTGAAAGAGGATGATTGTGATTATTCATGATCTTTCTTGCCTTTCACTCTCACACAACGTTCATACAGTTCAGTTAGAGTTATTTACCAGTGTCACACTCACGATCTTTTTGCGCTCACTTACCAATCTGTTTTAAAACATTTTTCTGAACTGAAACATGAAAGGAAACGTCAAATTTATTAAATGAAACAGTTGTTATAAACCTTCAAGACTTATGATTCAATGTGGTTGTTTCTCAGTTTTTGTAGAAAGTATATATCCTTGACAGGCGCTTCCTGTTTATATGAATCGTTTTGGATATAAAGATGAAGATTTGTTTGTAACTTTGTTCCTTTGGTGGGAAAAAAAGAAGGTAGCATTTTAAACTACTTACCATTTCCTCCCACTTCTCTTGATCTATTTGTCCCAAGCAGCCGAGAGAAATCTCTGGTTGGCATGGTTACAGTCATTTTTTTGTGTAAATGAATGATCTTAAACCTTAGGATTGCATCTCGTCGTAAATATTGGAAAGGGAGATAAGTGTAAAATATCAAGGGAGAAGTTTGGTCCCTTTACCCGGACAGCCGGGGAAAGTACGGTTTGCACGACCGGCAAAATCACGGCTCTAATCACAGGGGGTCAGGTCGGGTGCACTGTGCACAGCTTTGACCGTTGCTAGTCAGCTGGAAGAGAGAAGAACTGGAGCAGGTTTTTTTTTTCTCCCAGACGGACGGTGCATGGCCGTGCTTTGCACGGCAGGGTCCGGGTCCACTATGCACACACAGCCTTATTCTCGGTATTTGGAGTAGTCAGTCAGTTTGTGCTCATCGAAACTTTAGCACATTTGCTTGAGGTAAATTGTGCCCAGATGTAGTTTTAAAAAAAAAAAGATCATTGGAGAGAAAAGCGATAAACCCTCCACTCTAAACTTACGTAAAGACAGTCTTTGACAAGTGAGAGGGTAGATATTTTTGATTCATGGAGGGGCATAAGCATGCAAAGTTTTGTGTCCACTTTTGGACTGTCAAAATATACTTCACAGGATAGAGAGGGAAATATATGGCAACATACGCCATTTCAAAAAAGATTGTCTCCTTGCCTTTGTATTTTTGTAATGTGGGTAATGACCAAATGTTAATGTGGATTCTACAAAAGGTTGGTGCATATATGTTATAAAACTGAAAAATCTTGCATGCAATCCAGAATGTTGACATAACATGGTGTCCCAATTAACATCATAAACTTTGCTGTTTCAGCTAAGGAGATGGAAAAACACAGTTTTAACAGATGATTCTTGAAAGTTATCTTTAATACATCATTCATTCACCAACTTACACCACTTCTGCAAAAACATACACACAAGATTCATATTTAGAATGCACGCATAGTCAGATTATCCATACTAACGCATATACTCTCAGTGTATCTACACAAAGCTGCAACATTCACTCAGCTAGGTGATGTCTCAAAAAAAATGCCTTTGAAAAGCTGACCAACCACTGAACCAAGCTTTTCAATTCATTTCCAAAATAAACACCTAACACTGTATCCTCTGAAAAATACAACTGCAAAGAATAGGTCAAATACTAGCATGGCATGAACGATTAGGACTTGCAGATCTCCAGGGCTTGCAGATCTCCAGGGTTTGCAGATCTCCAGGGCTTGCAGATCTCCACTTGTTGAAAATGAAGGAAGTTATCACAGGTAGTTGTGAAAATAGTCGACTGTGTATGTAGACACTGCGTGTGTGTGTGTGTGTGTGTAATTGAACAACAGATTATTTTCACTGTGACATGAATTCAGAATTAGCTTGGGTACTTTATCTTAAGGTCTATCTAAAGCAATTAAAGGTTCTTCATTCTTACTGCTTAAAAAAAAAAAAAAAGTAAATGCAATGCAATTTCAAACTGCTCCAAAATTTGGGGGGGGGGGGGGGGGGGGGGGGGGGGGGGGGGGGGTGGGGGGGGGGGGGGGGGGGGGGGGGGGGGGGGGGGGGGGGGGGGGGGGGGGGGGGGGGGGGGGGGGGGGGGGGGGGGGGGGGGGGGGGGGGGTGGGGGGGGGGGGGGGAGGGGGGTGACATGAATTCAGGGGGGGTTGGGGGGGGGGGGGGGGGGGGGGGGGGGGGGGGGGGGGGGTTCTTCATTCTTACTGCTAAAAAAAAAAAAAGTAAATGGGGGGGGGGGGGGGGGGGGCTCCAAAATTGGGGGGGGGGGGGGGGGGGGGGGTGGGGGGGGGGGGGGGGGGGGGGGGGGGGGGGTGGGGGGGGGGGGGGGGGGGTGGGGGGGGGGGGGGGGGGGGGGGGGGGGGGGGGGGGAACAACCCAAAATAATTTAGAAAATAATCTGCCTGGAAGGGCATCAGTTTCTACAAAAATGTCAAACCTGCTTTAACTTTGTCTGGCCAAACAGACGTAGAATCTGAAAAAATAGTCTGATGGAACAGAATACTGACCTGACTTACAGTTCAAAAGTTTTTCATTTGCTTGTTTTTCTTTTCCTTTTCTCAAAGAAAGTTAAAATAACTGGTAACACTTGCTGTACATCACTACTACTAGTTTCAAAACTAAAACTAACCAGATGCTTCGCGACCACAGCTATTGATCAAATTCAACGGTTTTTCCAACAGGTCAAATCATTTGTAGGGAACAATACGTTACAACAAACGCTTGTGAGATCTGACACGAGCATTAGTGATTTCTGTATACAATCAACTGAAGCTGATAAGAACTGACACTATGATTTTCTTACCATTCTATAATGTGGCATTTTGTATGGCCTCAAATGAAGGTCAAGATCTGGCGGCAGTGAAGATTCAGAACATTTTAGATTAATCTGATGAGATCTAACTTAACAAAGACACCTGACAAAACACGAAGTGAGACTCTTCATAAAAACCTATAAAGATCAAGATTGGTGGAAGAACTAGGAAAAGTAATTTACATGGATTGATGATCTTGTCACAACTATGATAAAGTGCAAGAGTTGTACAGTAAGACCCAAATTTCCGCCTGAAAATATTTCAGGATTGATGGCACTGTAAGAAACATGGACAAATGGGCCTTTTTTCCCCAGCAGACTGCCTGTCTGAATCTTTATGTAGTGACTTGAAATCAGTCGTCAGGGAAGCCAAGTACCCCGATCATAACACTGGCACGTCTCACACTGAGCACACCAGCAACACATTTCAAAACACTGTGAAACCTCCCAAGAAAGATCACTTTCTTTGACCAGCCACTGTGATGCAATGGAGTTAGCAGCGCAGATTTGCGGGCTGGGAGGTTTAGGGTTCAAATTCCCATCAGAATTATTCATTAATTACAGACTCGAATGGAAAGATGGGGACCACACAGTCAGTTTCAACCATTCAATGGATGTGTCTCCAGAGTGAGTTCCTCACATTTCTTAACCAACACTGCAGGTGTCTGTAACTCTTGAACCTGGTCGATGCCCGGGTATATTAAGTAAGAAAATGTAGAGTACAGCCCTGTCATGTAGCCTCTGGCCAGAATGGAACTGCATAGCATCAA
This sequence comes from Conus betulinus, assembly GCA_016801955.1. Classification (NCBI taxonomy): domain Eukaryota; kingdom Metazoa; phylum Mollusca; class Gastropoda; order Neogastropoda; family Conidae; genus Conus; species Conus betulinus. Next base: position 580,418 of record JADBJO010000127.1, on the reverse strand, counting down.
CAACTTCATTTCCATCCTCATCCATCAGCATAAAACAATCTCTGGCCCTTCAGGCCCTGCTCTCGTGGTAACCTGGTTTCAATTTCATCCCCCCTCCCCACCCACCTACACCCCTCCAAGTATGTCCTTGGTGAGTTCATGTCATGGTCACAGGAATCGGCAATTCCACAGGGACTGGTTGGACTGATGTGCTGGCACCCTCTGGCGAGGAAACTTGTTCTGACTTCATGAATTAGTAATTACAGTCAACAGGAGGAGTTTAGTTAAGTGGTGTCCAGAGTGTAATAGAACAAGCAACACTGAACACCACCAGTCTCTCCCAGAAGCAATGTCGGGTCTCCTCTAGACTTGACATTGGCTGCTCCCAGTGGATTGCTGGCGCCAGGGGTGCAACGGGATAAACTGGGATGTGGCTGCACACTAGCAGCCTGAATAGGCGGCATGGGAGCAGAGTCACGAAAGTGGCATGAAAGAGGAGACAAAAAAAAAATAAAAATGAAGGATTCCTTCTCTTCAAAGACTTGTTTTGCTAGGACGATCTCCATATCCACACAAGATTTCTTCTCAGTTTAAGCCTGCCTGCCATGTTAAGTCCCATCTTTAAGGATCTGAGGAGGCCCATGCTGGTAGGTTCCTCTCTACAATCCATTTTTTAATCTCCATCAACTGCCATGATGCCAGGGGTCACCAGTCGAAGGGTGACCTCTCCCTCAGGAGGCGGACGCTGGCCTGTCTGTACTCCTGCTGGTGGATCCACAGCTCCTGACAGCTGTCCAGGCAGGCAAGGATGGAGGCCCCTTTCCAGCTCACCACGCTGGGTTCCATGTCCTGTCATACGATCATAAACATAACTCATCAAGCTGCGAATGGCAGATCTGGACAAAGGCCTCTTACCAACTTGCCATGTTTTGCTTTATGACCTGTCGCAAAACACAACTGCTACAATGCAAGCTAAATCAAACTCAAACTGTACTTCGATACTCAAAACCAGAAAAAAAAAATGTAAAACATAAATAAAAAATCCAAGAGCTGAGATTTTTATCATACAAACATGGATGCAGACAGAATCTTCAGAATAGGCATGATCACAGGTACACATTTTTCAAAACGTACTGATATAACAACATTTCCAGACCTGTTAACCCAAAATTCATCAACCTGTAATATCTCGGACAAAAACCTGTAATAAAAAAAAAAAAAAAACCCTGTCACTGTCATAATCGCAGATTTGGAAGAGTTGGCGGTTGGTGCATACGACCGCTTTGTCGCCGTCTTTGACAAAGGCAAGGACACTGGGAAATGGTCTTCTTACTGCTTTTGACCAAATGGTTGCAGAGGAAACTTTACATTTAACAATTTTTTTTTTTTGCTTTTTTTCCCTGTAATTTTTTTTTTTTTTTTTTTTTTTTTTTTTTATTATAATTCCCATAATTTCGATTTTTTTTCCCCTGTAAAAATTATGGCAAATCATAAAGGTAAACAGGTCTGCATTTCAGATCAAAGTGAACAGTTCAAAGCGTTAGTAACAGCAGTGACACACCTTGGGCGGGTGATGACATCCATAGTCTCCAGGGTGGAGCGGTAGTGGGCGGGCATGTTCATCCACACCTGGTACTGTAGCCATGTGTGCGCACCCTCCATGCTCACCCCTCCCCCCACCAGCAGAATCGTGCTGTACATCCGTCGTTTCATTTCTTCGCCATCTGCAATCGTTCGTGTGACGTCACACACAAAATTTGTCTTTAAAATCTTTTTTTTTTTGTCTGTTCTTTATATTATTACAAAAGGAAAAAAAAAAAAAAAAAAAAGTAAAAGTGAGTGAAGGTGTGCAAAAGCAATTCAATAGACATGCGCATCTTGGCCCGGCCAACAAACAGGTTCTTATCACGTCTGTAGCATTCAAACCATCAAAACTGGAACACACGAAACGCTGAAAAATCCTGCCTAGCCTGGAAAGAGAAGAGAAACTCAGAAAAAAGACCTGCATAATCACACTTGTTAGTTGTATGGGGCTACCAAAACGAGGCAAAAACATACTATCACAAAGAATATAAAAGCGATCCGTTTTTTGTGCCATCAGTGTGCTTAACAGTTCAATCAGGGAGAGAAAATGCAAAAAAAGCTGGTGTGAAATGGTGAGCTTGTAATGCAGACATTGTGTGACAGACACCTTGACTTCACTGTGTCAAGGACCAAATTAGAAACTAATGGAGATGGCAATAGATTGGGTGAGAAAAATTTCCCTTTTTGAGTTTTTCATATTCTGGTTTATTTCTACACTTTTAGACTTTGTTTCCTGAGCTCGTACAATAAGCCATAAACATCATTTTTATCCATTTAAATGAATTAATGGAACAAAAGTCTAAAGTAACTCACAAAAGTTACAGTTAAGCTTTTTACTGCAGAATCATGTTACAATTAAGCTTTTACTGGTGCAGGAGAGCCGACGAAATTGGTCTAAAAAAAATTCAAATTTTGCCCAGGGGGCTTTGCCCCCCCCCCCCCCCCCCCCCCCCCCCCCCCCCAACAGGGGACTGTCCCTGTACCCCACTGAGGCCTTGGTGGCCCCTGGACCCCAGCCTTTTTTTCAGTCAAATCAAGTTTTGTAGGTTTCACCCATGTAAATGTGCTAGGGACTAAATGGAAAGACTCTGGGAACAATAGAGCTCAGTTTCATCTACATAATGTACGTGATCAAGAGTTTTGCTCAAATGTCCTGACCAACTCTGTGTAAGTGTCTGTATCTCTTGAGCCTGGTTGATGCCAGGCCAGACAGGAAGCTCAGTCACGTCATCTCAGACCAAAACAGGAAGTCTGCATCATTTTCGTCTTTCTCACTTTTCATCATATGGAAAGAACAATCAATTTTTGTGGCCTTCAAACACTTTTTGTGGCGACTTCAGTTTGAGGTTTTTTTCTCTAGATCCATGCCCATGGTGAGTTTTTGTCAGTTTTCAGCATTACTAAGGTTGGTGAGGTCGTGTCGCTGGATGGATCCTCATTCATTCTGGCTCCATGACTAAGCAAGTACTGTCATCGGCAGGCCCACTGGGTTATGTCTGTACGCTGCATCAGAACATGCACCACTAACTCCTCCAAACTGACTCGGCATCTCCTCTGACAGGTTGCCTCATGATATACTCATTGATCTCCAGGGACTAGGGGGTTAAAGCTGTGACAGGAAGATGATGGCTGTATTTAGAGTTGTAGGAGTGAGCAGCGAAAGCATGAATGATAAGACGACAACAAATACATGATAATATTAAAGCAAAATGTGCCAAAGACTATAACTGAATTACGTTTATGTAGGCACATTCAGGCAAACCACAAGTTCCAAGTCAAGCTGCCTATATTTCCACAGTACAAAACATGCATACGACAGTCTCTGGCTTTCTTCCCCAGCATTTTACACAACAATGCATTGCATTCCCCATTCAAAAGCTGACATGGACAGGACACTCAACAGCAACGATCATGATCTTCACATGTCTGTTGCTTTACTCTTACGGTGATGTGGTCATAAACTGATACCTTTCACTGCAATGGTCAGGCACACTCACCACACTTGTCTATACTATGCAGTACAGCCTGGTCAATGCCCATCAGCTGTAGTATACTGGTGGCTCCCTCCTCCTCCATGATCTCCTCCTCCTCTTCCTCCTCCTCCTTCTGCTCGTCTTAGCCCCTGTCTCTGCATTGGCCAGGCTGTCGGGAATGTCGTTAGAGTCGTCCTCCATGGTGGTGGGTGGCAGGTCGTCAAGGTTTCCAAGGCTGGTGTCGGCCAGGTCTCGATTGGCGTTCGCTGCGTCTTTCTTCAGTCTGCCCCCCTGAAAGGTCATGATGTTTATAGCCCAGCCAATCAGGGCAGTCACATCAGGGCTAGGCCCTCTCCTACATCATACCAACTGACAGTCATGATAATCAGAGAAAGATAATTAAAAAAAAAAAAATAACGGAAATTTACATGGGTCCAGTCTCTACTCAGCTCAGGGTGACGTAAACAATAACCAAGTAAGCTATCTGAAAATATTAACTCATAACATGCCTGTTCATACTGGCCTAGATGACAGTGAGCCCACCTAGGAAATGAGAAAGGCCCTGATCCATGGTTTAAATGTCACATGAGGCACTGTGTTTCTTCCCCTCCCTACTGATCCATCTAAAGCAGTGGTCTGATAACTAGTCTTTCACATAAAACAATAAACTAAGGTTCAGACTTTCAACAGGATCTCTGTGCACATGAAAAAAAACAAACATGGAAATGCTGGAACTGTCTCTGACCAAACTGTGAAGAATAATACGTAACACTATGCTAGATAATCAAAAACATATGTAGGCAGAGACAAAATAAAGAGCCCATGCTATTGCAGTACCCTCTTCCCTTGAAGAACAGCTTGAACTCACAAAGAAATGTGACGATATGAACAATCTTCTGCACCCTACAATTAGCATTCTGATGCCACTCCTGAGAACCCCTACAAATATATACGTAGAATCAACCTGCGGTCCGACAATTGTCTGCACTCTCCCCTGACGGCATTCTGATGCCACTTGTCCTGACATCCCATACAGTGATAAACCTGGGCCTGACCTGAAGCCAAACAATCTTCAACGCTCTCTCAAGGGCACACTGAAGCCACTCATTCTGACAACCTGTAAAAAGACCTGCCTGGGATCAACCTGAAACAGACTGAGTGATTGTCTTCCCTTTGGACTGTGACAACTCCTTTGAACAACAAATATCATGAATCCTTACTGTCCAAATTCTGGGCTACGGTGTGCAAGGAAAATCAAAACTAAAACCAACGAGACAGCAATGCATGAAGGACTGAACCATCTGAGATTTTTTTTTCTATTCGTAGATATATACGATGCTCGGTGAGAAATCATGCAGCTGAATTCCACTTTGTTTGAAATGTTGGCACATGACTGTTCTCTAAGCTTCCTTTCACAACATTTTTCCTAATGTCAAATGTACTTGATATGCATGCTCAAGCACTTCCAAGAGGTATAGAGCATGTAATGTTTGTAATGAAATTTGAGGAGCACTCTTAAAGGAATGTTTGAAATGAGTCGATGAGACAGACCTGTGAGGTTCCAGTTTTCCCCATTTGAGGTCACAGCACACAAACTAGGAGTAGGAGACAGGTAAACCCCCCATCCCCACCCCCCCCCAATTTAACATTGATAATGGTTCTGATAGTGCTGATGGTTCAAACCCACCCTGAGGCTAACCTCAACACTGGCCGCTGGTTAACCGTATGTCCACTGACAATTATCAATGCAGGTGCTGGCATCTTCCCTCTGTCCTTACCCCAGACTGCCGCGCTGTTCTGCGAAGGTAGTCCTGGTCATGTGGATCCTCCGGGTCACTCTCCCCTCTCAGCTGTGTGCGGGTGAGGTTGGATCCCTGGAGACCAAAGGCTTCTGGCTTGAAGATGGCCAGGAGGCCAGGATCATTTCATCCCCCAGCCGCAGGCCGTACTTGATGATGTTCTGCTGCGGAAGCTTGATCTGGATCACGTGAGGACGGATGCCCAGACGGTCCTGCATCGTCATGCCAACAGCAAGTTTACCACTGATGTTCCAATACATCAGAAATAAGTGTATGGTGCTTTAAGTTTAAACTGTGTCCTTATGAGGCAACTCTCTTATTTGTTTGAATATCAGGGCACAGTGCTGTTTCTTTAGTTTGGCTGCTGAGGTATGGTGACAAACATAATTTGTTTCTGATTCTGTGATTGTTTACATTTGCTATAAAGTGATTAAATGGGTCTGTGTGTGTGTGTGTGTGTGTGTGTGTGTGTGTGTGTGTGTGTGTGTGTGCAAATGTGTGTGTGTGTGTGTGTGTGTGTGTGTGTGTGCGCGTGCACCACATTTCAAGGAAAATGTGCATCCATTAGATCACTTCCTGCATTCTCTCTCCCCTCCCTTAGCCCAAAACTGTTTCATAAAAAAGACTGATCAAAACATTCATGACCACATCTCCCCACAGGATCTTTTCTTGGCACTCACAATGAAATGATATTTTGTTGTTTTCAAGATTGTTAGTGACACTCCCACAGTACACACCTGGTCCATGTGACAAAAGGCCTCCTTGATCTCCTGCAGCTGAAGAATGCCCACTGCATCTCTCAGCTTCATCTCTGGCAGCTGAGCTCCACTGCGATTCAACAGCCAGTGGAGACAGCGAGAAATGTCGCTGCTGCCTCCATACTCCATGGTGATTCTGCCCACATGATAATGTAGCCCTCCCTGTTAAACTTTTCGTCCCATGTTCTGAGTACAATACTATCTCAATCCTGTTAAATTTTCTTTCTTTCTGGGTTTTTTTTTTGTTTTTTTTTTTTTCATTTAAAAAAAAAAATCATTCTGACAAAAAAAACTTCTGAACCCAAAAGTCTATGTAAATAATGTAATAATAAAAGTCCAGTGTACAACTATACGCTGGTAAAGAAAAGAGGAGAGTTGTTACCCTACCAAAAAAATGATATTTGTGTACTTTTCAAAAAAAAAAGTCAGCATTTTATTCTAAGCATGTGTACTTTCACAGGTGACAGAAATACTGAACAAAGGCATGTGAGGTCCAGTTTGCAGAATGGGCACTGCATCAGTAACAGTCACTACAATAAGCAAAGCCTTTTCCAAAGATGATTCTCTGATTCTTTAGTACCTGGTTCACTGGCATACTCTGGAGAAATTCTTGGTTCCTGTCTCTCACATTTTTATTTCTGTGTGTTTGTTTGTTTGTTGGTACATTTATTGGTGCATGTAGTCACACTGTTGTTCGTACTTTTGGCATGTTGTCATAGAGGTATACTGAACAAGATTTCATGCAGGAGACTTAGTGTGAGACATAACTCTTCGGTCAAAGCATTCGAATAGGCACATCAAAGCAACACTGCAGTTGCCCTCCACAGGTGCATTTACACTCTAAAACCTCTTGTCTAAATGCTTGGAGTTTTTCTTTCGATCTTTATCATATTCAGCATATTTTCCCAAAATATATGTACACAATACATTGAATCATATGGGTACACAGATCTTGAAATGCCATCATCAAGTCTCCCAAATACTAGCAACAAGATAGCTTAGGCTGTCAAATAATTTGGATGAATTTGTCTACCCTCTCTCATGATTCTGGTTGTGGTCTGTGACGAGAAACAAACCAAAACATGCCGAGTCCTCTTATGATGCATGTTAAAGAAATTAAAAAAAAAAAAAACAGTGGAAGCCAGAGTTATATATTTTGAGTATTGCAGCCATACTGGCTGACTGCAACATCACAAATAAACACACATACACACACACACACACACAAAATACACACATATACACAAAGACACATCCATTATACATACACATTCTGTCTAATTCATTTCCTCTGCTTCTCTCTCCATTACAGACACCAAACCATTAGGTAATCCTCTGACCAATGGATCACTGGGAGCAACGAGAGATGTATGTGTGTTCATCATGACATTCAGTGAGCATAACATTAGATTTTCAGCATGCGTATCTATCTGTCTACCCATCTTTCTATCTACACACTACGCACGCACACACACACACACACACACACACACACACACACACACACACACACACACACACACACACACACACACCATGGGGACTGGTGCTGACCTCGGAAAAAAAATAAAAGCCTGTTTCACCCTTTACCCCTAAAGACTATAAAAAAAATGTTAAAAAAAAAAAACAGTAAATGAAAAATACTTCAACCGATCAAAAAAAAAAATGTAAACTAGGCAAACAGTTTAGTGAGGGCAGCTGGTACCCATTCCAGTGGTTAGACACTTGACTCTCTTGTAGGAGACTGCATTACAACGACTACTATTTCATCAATTTTACAAGAGAAAATGTGTAAATCTTCCTGAGAACCAAAGAAGGTAGAAGGTGAGTTACCTTCAAAGTGGGCTGGCAGCAGATGACACTTAAACAAATTTCTTGCAAGGAAAAGAGAAAAGGTCGAATTAAAAAAAAAGGAGAAAAAAAAAAAAGAAATATTAGAGCAGAATCTTGCAGTAGAATCAAGAGAGAAAGGCAGAAAAAAGAAAATGATAGAGCAGAAACTGTGCAGTAGAATCAAAGAGAAAGGCAACAAAAAAAGAAAATAATAGAGCCAAATTTTACCAAATTTTACACTTCATACTGAAAGACCTCACTGGCATCTTCATCAGAGGCATATACTACTCACCTGGTTGCATGCTGCGACATGCCATCATCCACACAACACACACTGGTCTTCTGATCCCAACATCCACCACGCAGGCATTGGGCAGACCTGCCCCAAAGGTGGCACACACCGACTCCTGCCACACAGAGCACAAGGTTTGTACCTCATGTTCACAACCACCACTGACTGCATAAACTTACACAACTACCCTTTATCACTTTACATCAGATAACTGCAGAAAACGATGCATTCTTTTCGCTCTCTTGCCTCAACTCATGCATGTAAGTTAATTTCATCTATTTCCAACAATCAATTATCCATTTTAAGTCTATCAATCTACCATTCAGCAAACAATTCAAATGTGCTTTCACTTTTTCAATGTTCATCCTGTCTAGAAATCAACACCACCTCATATTAAAATCCAGAAATGAATAACTGAAGTTGCCTTTCCTCATTAATGATCATGTGCAGATCTTTGTGAGATCAGTTAACTGTTATAAATTGCGTGTGTTGGTGTGCAAGCATGTGTATGTCACAGAGTTTCTCTATACATTTTCCAAAGAACTTATAAACCCTAGGACTAGTACTTCTCCTGCCTACAAGTAAAAACGCAACTATTTTGTTGTTTGGAATGACAAAATCCAGATCCACTATTGGATGTATCTATCAGTATAGGTGTTGAGGGTAATTCTTTTACAAATCACTTCATTTGTTCGAATATTATGTTTTCATTTTTTTTTTTACAACAGTGTATCCATGATCAAAATTTCTATTGATGTGCTTCCCCAAAGACGTCTGCGGTATCATGGCAATTTGAAGAGTCGATATTTTTAATTTTGATCAGACTAAAGCAAGTGTGTGCATGTGTGTGTGTGTGTGTGTGTGTGTGTGTGTGTGTGTGTGTGTGTGTGTGTGTGTGTGCGTGCGTGTGTGTGCGTGTGCGCACGCACGGAGCTGGGGAACCTACTACTCAAAAAAACTCTATAAAAAAGGCCCAGGTCCAGGAAATGCCAAGGCCCTGGTAGGGTCTAAGGGGTCCATGGAGTGAAGCCCCTGACAGAAACTGAATCAGAGCATTTCTGAAGACCCCTTCATGCTCTGTCATGATTGGCCGATTACGAATGCAGCATGCAAAAAAAAAACCTTCTCAATTTTCTGATGTGCACAGCAGTTCCTTAGTGACTACAGTTCAGACAATTTCAGCCCCATTTACAGCCTCTGTCACTGCCACCTGACGCATCACTCACAAATTCAGTCAAAGTCAGTCAAAAAGCAGTAGTGGTTTAGTCAACACTCAACTTTCTCTTCAAACAGCATCAGACAGAGTAAATAGTATTTTCTACGCAGATGTGGTGTCCACTATTGGGAAAAAAACAACAACAACAACAAAGGACTTACAAAAAAAAAAAGGCAACTGAACCTGCTTTGTATTGGAAGGGGAGGCATGGAAAGCACATGTTTAAAGAGCACAGTTGAACCACTACTGGTACAGTTCTGTTACTTTTTCACAAAGTAGACAGTCGGTTCCCCCGGCATATGCAAGTTGAAACGCACTGGACAGAACTGATTGTACACTTTTCAGTCCACTTCCATCCCCACTTGCTCACATTATCAAATTCTCGCCATGATCTATGACATGTGAGATGCAGGATGTTTTCGAAAGACAAATCAAGTACACCATGCACAACCAGACAATGGAAGAGAATGCCAAATTCATAGACAGATGTGCCTGCCACCGAGTTTGCTTTATCAACACATGCAGAAGCACCATTATGCACTGTAACAGTCACGGATGGCTTTGCCATGAAAGTAGATGGAAGTCTGGCTGAGGAAGCTGGAGTTTGATAATGGATTCAGGTTGGTTAAGTGTTTTGCAGTTTTTTCTTCTTGCAGGCATTTTGTTCTCAAATTTTTTTTTTTTTTCACTAAATTTACTCACCTGGATTTTGCAGAAATTCACAGATCGAATGAGAGTTCTCCAGCCAAGTGTGTGTGCATGTGTGAGGACTTGAGTGTGTGTGTGTGTGTCTGTGTGTGTATGTGTGTGTGTGTGTGTGTGTGTGTGTGTGTGTATGTGTGGTGGTGTGTGTGTGTGTGTGTGTACGTGTGTGTGTGTGTGTGTGTGTGTGTACGTGTGTGTGTGTGTGTGTGTGTGTGTGTGTGTGTGTGTGTGTGTGTGTGTGTGTGTGTGTGTACGTGTGTGTGTGTGTGTGTGTGTGTGTGTGTGTGTGTGTGTGTGTGTGTGTGTGTGTGTGTGTGTGTGTGTGTGTGTGTGTGTGTGTGTGTGTGTGTGTGTGTGTGTGTGTGTGTGTGTGTGTGTTGGAGGTAGGAAAAGATTAAGATGAAAGGGCAAGGGTGGTAGTGATAAAAATGAATATGGGAATGAGATAAACGTTGAGAATGATAATTTGCATTTTGGTCCAGATTTTTTTTTTTTTTTTTTTAAAAGTTTTATTTCCCATCCGTCTTGTAAATGCTTTTCTGCTACTCAGCTATCCAAGAAGGAAGCACAAATGTTCAAGATCATCAAATCCACTGACCAGTTCAATGAGCAGAAGTGATTTATATTCGTAATTATTTTTGCTGACCTGATGCACGATGACGGCCTCGAAGCCCATGTTGAACAACAGCAGCTCAAACATGGCCTTGACGTGTTTCTGGTTGTACACATCAGGATGAGCAGAATGGCTCTGTAGTGCTGCCATCATACAGTTAAACATTTTCCTTCGATATTGTATTAGCACAAGTTTGCACCAATATACTCCTGACTTTGTTCTTCTGCCATCATACATCACAAACTTCTCTTCAGTACTTCATTTTGAGAACTTGCAGTGCATATTCCACATTTCTGTGTAATACTTAAAAGCAAACAATGAAACAGGTATGCTGCCATCACCAATCTATATTTCTCATGATTATTTACTTTCTAGCCTCTTGTACCAGTACGCTATGTTCTGTTGTGCTGCGATTATACAATCCCCATTTCTTTTCAATACCTTGTTTCTAGACGCTCGTGCTGGTAAGATAAACTCTGTAATGCTGTGATTAGTCCCAATTTCTCTTCACTATCTTATTTCCTCATGATTGCACTTGTATGTTAAACTCTGTAGTGGTTCAAACCACATACTCTACATTTCTTTTTCAAAACCCTATTTCCAGAGGCTTGTACCTGTATGCACAACTCTGTAGAGCTGCATCAGTATACTCAACAACTCTGGAGTGCCGCTACAAACTCAACACTTCCATTCAATACTTTATCCCCCATATGTAGCTAAAATGAATATGTTGTAATAAATCTTATGACATGACGGTGACACCATGGTTTGATGGACCATAACAAGGTATTACATGCATACTTTGACAGAAAGAAGAACCATGATCTCTGTTTCATGTCAGTCAAAAGTTCCTTCCTGTTTTCACCAGACCGTGAACAGTCATTTGGGAGCATGTGGGGCACAGAAGGAATTGAAGTAGTGGGGAAGGAAGAAGGTAACTTTAAAATGTACATTCTGCACCTATGTCACAAAATCAAAAAAATATACACAGAAGATCACAGCATTCAATTTAAAGACTACAGACACTGCATTACAAGAAAAAAAAAATCTCTTAACTTCATTAACAAACCAAGGTCTTCTTAGTCAACCCTGTGTTGCCTTCTGTAGTTTTCCAAACTGACATATCTCCAATCATTACTGAACATAGGTAAGTGAGCACGTTGTCTGGCACATGTCTTAATGAACAGTCTTGAACAACTGCTTACAAAAAATATTACAACTTCTTTTCCTTTAATGAGTGCTACTAACATGTGTATCTTTCAGATGAATGAGAACATTTAAACAGGTAAAATACTGGTTAAATGCAATGGTAAAGGTAGCAAAGTAATCAATCACTCTGCAATATTACCCACCTTTAAGTCCTTTGTCGGGATCTGCAGTTGGCTGTAGATGACGGAACTCCAGATAGCCTCCAGATCAGCCAGCACCGATGTCATGGAGCCCCCAGCCTTGCTGTGCAGGTTCAGGTGACCTCTTTTCATTGGCCAGCTCAGCTGGTAGCCATCTTTGGGATTGGCATACAGTGCCTAGAAAACAAGACTGATGCCACTAAACTGTAATCTGCAAAAACTTAAGTCACTGTTTTTACTTTCAAAAATGCTTTCTTTAATCATGGGTTAAGTTTTGCAAGAATAATTGTTTTTTGAACGTGGAAAACTGAAATAGGCAAGTAGAAGCCAGTCAATAAAGAAAAAGCGCATTAAAAAAAACACACACATGGAAGATGAGGAAAGAAACTGTAACTAGTGTAAGTTGAAAGAGAACTATACATCAGCTGCCCTCTTGTAGTTCTCATCAAGAGCTACCCACCTCCACCTCATGGTTCTCACTCCACCTTGCACAAAATGAATACGAGCTCAACATCAAACAATCAGTCACTCTACCTTTCAGAAACAAAATACAAACTCAACATCAAGCATCAAAGTATCAATCAGATGATCAAAGTATTTATACTTCATTAAGCCAACAAAGCAAACAAAGCTGTTTAGAAAATCGTTCTTCTACTTCTGTATTTCATATACCATTACAATCCAGTTTCATAACTTTAGGTCAAAGCACATCTTCTTTACAATGAGCTTCAAAGAATGAAAACAATTTAAAAAAAAATTTCTTTACAATTAGCTTCAAAGAATGAAAACAATTTAAAAAAAAATTTCTTCTATCTGAATGGTTAAATACATCACACAATTAAAGGGTGTAATCATTTCAATACAAGGATATGCAGCTCTCACACTAATGCAGAGTTAAAAAGTATAACATACAGACCTCCTCCCCAACCAGATAAGGGGGATGGCTGTCAACGTTGGTCCATTTTTGGGAACAGACGCGTTCAGACTTTTCAGCAGTGGCCTTGATATTATGCACAACAAGCTGAAAAACATCAACAACAAATAATCAGAATACAGTTATGATTACTACAATATTAAGCTTAAAAAAAAGTTAAACCATGATATAGTAAATATTAAGAATTATGTCCTACAATGCTCGTGATTATATTCAGTTTCCCTTCAATCCCTCCCAAAAACAAACGAAAAGGGAAAAAATGATAAACATGATACCCTCTCTTTGATCTTCTCAAATGAATTCACAAAATTGTTCAACAGACTAAAGGAATAATGAAAAACAACAGTGCAGCACATTTCAAATATATATATATATTATTATATATATAATGCTGAACAATTAAGTAGTGGGGGAAAACAAGTGCAGGTTAACAATTCTTCCATCATTACAGTAATGACTTAGCAAAAATTTGAATTTGAGAAAGAAAAAAAAAAAAAAAAAAAAAAATCTGAAAATGAAGTAAATGTATATCATAAGTATGAAAACCCTTCACTAGCTGCATGAGGAAACTATCGCAATCTCTCTCAAAGACAGATCTATAGATGTGTCGCCTGCTCCGAGGCCTTTCGTCCACTGGATCGGACTAGATAGAGACACACCACAGTCCATAATTCTGTGGTGTTCCGACCGCCAAGGGTTCGAAAAAGAATGCAACAGCACCCCCAAAGTAGCCAGCGAAAGGTCGTAGAATTAAACAAAACGAAAGTGTGGAGAGGAAAAATGTTGTTGAAAACTAAAAGCATTACGCAAACAGTATCAAATGTAAGGGATAGTCTTTGCGCGCCTATGCTTGAGGATCCATTTTAAGGATGCAAGGGAGATCAAAAGATATAGAACAGTCTGAGTGGTCAGCTCTGCTGTTCAATAACCCCAGCATTGTCAGCGGCTAAGAATTGTGCAGAACAACCTTTCCTTGGATCTCGTAAGAGATGCAATCTCCCACTGATTGACCAAACAATATAATGCTGAACAATTAAGTAGTGGGGGAAAACAAGTGCAGGTTAACAATTCTTCCATCATTACAGTAATGACTTGGCAAAGATTTGAATTTGAGAAAAAAAAAAAAAAAATTTGAAGATGAAGTAAATGGGAAAATGTATATCATAACTCATAAGTATTAAAACCCTTCACTAGCTGCATGAGGAAACTATCGCAATCTCTCTCAAAGACAGATCTATATGTGTCACCTGCTCCGAGGCCTTTCGTCCGCTGGATCAGACTCATCAGGGAGACACAGCTGATTGTGTTTGTGCTCTTGGCATCAGATAGAGACACACCACAGTCCATAATTCTGTGGTGTTCCGACCGCCAAGGGTTCGAAAAAGAATGCAACAGCACCCCAAAGCAGCCAGCGAAAGGTTGTAGAATTAAATAAAACGGAAGTGTGGAGAGGAAAAATGTTGTTGAAAACTAAAAGCATTACGCAAACAGTATCAAATGTAAGGGACAGTCTTTGAGCCTATGCTTGAGGATCCATTTAAGGATGCAAGGGAGATCAAAAGATATAGAACAGTCTGAGTGGTCAGCTCTGCTGTATATATTATATATATATATATATTATATATATATATATATATATATATATAATATATACACATTTTTCTCATGCATGGTAAGAAAGTGTTCCTGAAGAGAGCTGTACAAAGTTTGTTACTAACACATACACACACAAAAATGCATGGTAACTTGGTAATATCACATAGGTCTAAGTACAAGTCCTACTAACCCGGGCAACCTTTTCATTGAAAATGATCTTTCAAATTCACACATCTATCTCAATTACTTGCAATTCAGAAACAATATAACAGAATAATAAAGCAACCCACAAAGAGCCCCAAAGTTCATGTTTTGTAAAAGTGTGCTTAGGATCAAGTGCCATAGTGCTTCACCTGCTTGACAGGCACTAGCTGTCGGTACCCCAGTATGAGTGGGGCGAGACAACAGAAGATCTTCCACTGCTTGTATACCTTCTTTCACCTGCTGCTGTCGATCTGCATGCTGCACACACACACACACACACACACACACACACACACACACACACACACACATACACACACACAGTGTTTCAAACATCAAAATTAACAAAAGTAAATTATCATGTTCTACCTCTTGATAGTCCTCATTTTCACATGTTCGTGGACCTGCACACTGGCACTAGCTAACCAACCCCTCCACAGACACACACATTCATGCAGAGAGAGAGAGAGAGAGAGAGAGAGAGAGAGAGAGAGAGAGAGAGAGAGAGAGAGCTTTCTTTAACTTAAATTATGGGTTACCAGGCATTCTTCGCGAAGTATCCAGTCAGATGGAATCTGTTGAG
>JADBJO010000127.1:482500-542500 GCA_016801955.1 Conus betulinus | reverse complement strand
CCAATAGACTTGCAGGAGCAGTAGAATCGCTTACAGAGCACTTGCCCATCCACTTTTCCGCCTGATGTCGCCCCATGCTGTCGGCTGGCTGGTAACAGCATAAGATAGAAAAAAAAAAAAAATCCTCGAGCGCAAGTCTCATTTCAGCGCGTGCGGTGTGTGTGTGTGTGTGTGTGTGTGTGTGTGTGTGTGTGTGTGTGGGTGCTGGAAGGAAATCTTTCTGATTCAAATTTGTCCTACATGCCCTTGCACAGAACATGATAAAGACGATTCGGGTTGTCTCAGTTCTTAGAAGTCATCAAATCTGCAGGGGGGTGTTTCACTCGTCCAAACATAGAACAGAAAGAAGGCAATTTTAGGTAATTTTGGTTCTTTGAGGTTATCAATTGTGACGAGCTTCCGTCCTCTTTGAACATAAGGTGCCTGAAGAAGAAGGTGCATGAAGAAGACGGTTTGAGTAGTTTCAGTTCTTGGAACGATTTGATGGGATTTCGCCCCATTTGTATTCGCACTGAACATAAATTTCTTCTTCAGCGTTCCAGTATCTGGTAGAGTGTTTTTACCCTGTTGGGATACTCACACTATACTCGAGAGTATAGTAAGTTCACTCCGACTTGTTGAGTGCAGGAATTTGTAGGAAGAGGTTGTGAGAAAAGATAGATAAAAGATATGGTAGACAGAGAGGACTGTAGACGACAGTACAGCAAAGGAGGAGACAGAGTTACTGAGTGCGAAAGGAGAAGGGGACGTTACTAGCACAGAATGTCCAGAAGGAGGGAGAACTATTTGTACAAAAGACCCTCCGGTATCCCCACGGGGGAGAACATCAACAAAAATCAGTAGTGAGTTTGCTTTTAAAAGTCATCAAATTCGGTGTTTTTTCCCCCTATTTGCCTGTAAACAGAACATGAAGATTACGATGTGTGTTGTTGCACTTCTATTTGGTGGGCTTTTGTCCCAATTATCTATACACGGACACAGAAAAGACAATTTGTATACTTTCAGTTCTTAGAAGTCATCACATTTGTAGGCTGTGTCGTTTTTGCTTATCCATGATACATAAAGATCATTTTCGCAGGGTTGGTGTCAAGAAATGATTGAAGCTTACACGGACTTGTATACGGGACGAATATGTGGAGGTCATTCATTTCACACAGAGATGTACGGATGCTCGGTATCTAGCAGTCATTTCGGACTGAGATGTATGGAGGCTCTGAATCTGGATGTCATGACATCCTACACAGAGCAGTTTGTAGAGTTCTGACCTTCGTCGTCAAAAAGAATGGAGTTATTCCCACACTACAGCTCTCAACCCAAAGCTCCTTCACGGACATGTCTCTACTTCGTCCTGCAGCGATAGGGGACGTGCCACGTGATAGATAAAGGTTATCATTGCAGTTGTAGTTATCTGCACGTAGATAAGGAAGTAAGGTAATTCGGCAGCATTCCAGACATTGAGCTTCCCATTACTAGGTAACATTAGTAACTCTAGCGACGGAAAGGGCCACAGAAGGAGTCTGAAAATTGCCTGCATTATGCCATAACTAGCGACCAAACTGCGTTGTGAAGTTAAGCTTTTTTTTTGTGGTCAAAATCAAAGAAAAAAGAAACCACTGTTGTGTACGTCGAAGGTACACAGGGCTGTCGTAATTTCTCTCCTTATTTGTTTCCGCTATTTCATCGTTCGTGTCTCCTTTGTGCCATTAAGCCCACACTGTTTACTCTGATTCCCACGTACTCGGCATGTCCTGTAGCAGCCTCGGTACCGTCTGTTCATATGGAGTCATCAATATCAAGTCGTCATGAGGTTACTGACGACAATAAATGTTTAAACACAGAGCTTGCACGAGTGAGCGTTCCCATCCGAACATTCCACCACATCACTTCAGCGAGAGTCCCCATAAACATACCTGACAATTTGGACATGACCTCCACACGGCAAGGACTGGAAAGGAAATGGAAATCAAGGTCGTTGCAGGTGTAGGGGGCACAAAGAGACAAAGAATTGGAGACTTTTTCATGGTGATCAGTTAGGATAAGGTTGATGACGATGTTACCATGGAGTTCCGAAGTCGTCAGAGGCTACACACAAGGGACGCATCATTGAGGAAATAAAACTCAACTTCTTGTTTCCGTCTTCCCATTTGAACCCTTTGCACACTTAGCTCTGAGTAGTAGCTAGTGGAGATCGAAAAATCCTACATATAAATGCCCCTAATGACAATCGAACCCGTGGCCTCCCCAGTCCTCAAGTCTGTAACGCTAACCACTGCACTACGGTGACGTGTGTGCACACACTTTAAAACAGTGATGAACTGGCAAGGCCGCAGAGAGGAAAAATCCTCACAGCCAGGAGTTTAGCTCGTTACAAGATCAACATGATCGTTCTTAGTGAAGTAAGACTGGCTGATGAAGGATCACGAACCCAAAGAAATGATACCCTGTCATTTTCTGGAAGGGTAAACCTGGGAACAAGGACGAGATTCATAGAGTCAGTTTTACAGTTCGTGATGCTCTTCTTCAACAGCAGCCTGAATATCTATCAGAAATCGATGGGTATTTAAGAAAGACCCTTTTTGTTCTCACTCACCATGTCACTGTCATCAGCACCTACAGTCACACTCACACCAGCTGTGATGATGACAAGAAGGCGTTTTACGAGATGTTTGACTCCCCTGTGAAGTCAGCCACACGGGATCCAAGCTCATAATATTACGCAGTGACTTCAAACCCAGCGCCGGACTTGACTCTGAGAACTGGAATAGCGCGTTCAGCACATTCCAGATTGTGGAGACGAAGAGCAACAGGCTGCCCCAAAGTACAGAGAACAAACTCACTATCACCAACAATTGTGAACCACCTCAACATCACCAGCAGTTTATTCAGACTGCCTGACAATTACAGGACTGGGTGGATGCATCCCAGGTCTGGAAAATGGCGTTTCCTGCAGGCGGGAGGTTCGCCATGTCAGGATCACTGGAATCATGCAAGGATCTGAGCATTTGACAGATCACAAAGTGGCCTGTGCTCGGTCTTGACATCATCCCTGTTCATTGCAGACACCCCGATATATGAACCAGAGCCAAATTCAGCATCGCAAGGCTTCAGCGCAGCGCTGTGTCGTAACGTTCCATTTCAAAGCACACGGACGTGGAGAATAGAAGTGGAACCAGTTCAAAACAGATCATGACTGAGTTGGCAAAGGAAATCATTGCACACACTTTGCGAGTTCCTCAAGAACTAATTTTAGAAGAAATCAGGGAAAACAAGACGGGTTTATTAAATGGCTGAACAAAATCAGCTCCACTTCGAACGATTTATTCAAGCACATTCAGATCATAGCACACAGAGAGCTCCACCCGATGCGGGATGGCTGATAGGTTCTGAGGCAGATTAGGTTTAACATTATCCAGACACAAATAACTCCAAAGGGTGTATGGACCACATATGCTAGTACTACTCCATCCGTCTCAAAAGATGGCTCGACGTTGTTCAAAGGCAACAATCACGAATTCTGGAGAAAACACGTCTCCAGCCTCCTCAGTAGTCCTCCACTGTGGATCCTGCAGCCATAGACTCTTTAAAGCAGCCAGTTAGGAGACTTTTGATGTTGTCAATATCCTGAGAGAGAATGAGACTGTCTGGCAAGACATCGAAGATGGTCCAAATGTCTGCCTCTTTAAGAAAGTAAAAACGGTCCATGGGGATAAGGAAAGTGCCTGTTCAGCTGTTCTGAGGACTCTTCTGCATGCAGAGTCAAGAAAGTTGGTTTTGCTGTGGGCATATAATATATTTGTCACAGGAAAACTGAGGCATGCGAGGAGCGCTGGCAATATGGGTCATCAACCGAACTTCCGCCCATTTTTTTCCTTGAATTATTTAAGCAGCCCACTGGCGCATAATGTAAATTCACTACTGCTTGTAGCTAACTTGAGTTGAAGATGTTGATACACACTGCAAGACCTACATCTTCTTTGGCACACACACGCACACACACACACACACACACACACACACACTACCTACACTGTTCGGAAGATCTCATCGAATGACGTGGTTTCACGCAAAAACTATGTGTGATTTCAGTACTGTTGCTAACTGGCAACTCCCCCTCTGTTACAAAAGAATCTTCTGGTCTGTTGCTGGCAAGATTTTGGCAGTCATCTGAACAGTCTTCTGAGCTCCATCTTTGAGCAGACACTTCCAGGGGTTCAGTGCACCTTCAGACCGCAGCACCATCAGCATATTTCTTATTTGCTTGTCACACACCAAAGAAATTGCCCACAGTATTTTGAAGATCTCATGTAGTAACGTAGTTTCCCGTGAAAAGCTATGCGTGGTTTCAGTTTGTGTCGCCTGACTGGCATCTACCCTTTAAAAAAGAAAGCACTGCCTTTGAGTAGGCACTTCCAGAGGCCGCATCACCATCAACCTGACTGGTATGGCGATTTCAGGAGAACAGGATTGAGTCGCGGTAGAGAAGTCTTCATCGATCTCATAGGCCATTTGTTTCGTCAAAAGGATATCAGTCTGGTGTTCCTTGGAAAGCTTAGTTGTTCCACAAAGTTCTCTAGCTCATCCACCTATACCATGATGGCATGGTCGGCGTTTGTCATCCAGTACTGTCATCTCAATGTCGCTCAGCATTATCAGTGAAGTGAAGCTGGGCACTATTCATTTGCTTAAGTGCTCGTCAAACTGGTTTTCACTCATGTCCTACACCACACTGTGGGCGACCATGAGATTTTTAAAAATCTTGATGGCTGAACTTGATGGATGAAGATGCTCAAGAGGCTACTCCTCGAGGCGTTCTTTGTTGACTACAGCCTCTTCGTACACTCAGAAGCTGCCCTCCTTCCTATTGTTAAAACATCTGCCAAAGTTTAAGCCTCTCAATCTCGATTTCATAGCTCACCACGAATCTGAACGAAAACGATATCATCTACCAGGCTGTCCCTAGCTCAGCAAACCCTGTTACAACTATGCGCATTGATGGCACTGCGCTTAAGACATGTGATACCAGGAGAGGCTCGTCTTTTCTGATGATGGTTCTCTCCGGACAAACAAGTCCTAGCATTCATCAGCATAGGTAGTCAAGCTCTTGGTCGCCTCCACCCTCGTGTGTTGACTGACAAAATCATCATACTGTCATACAGGGGGTGGAATGGGAAACAATCTTACTCGCAGGCTTCCTAGAATCAGAGTGTTGTACATCAAGCAGTTCAAGTGTTTTGAAAACCCTACGTTCAATCTTGGACATCATATGGCATGACAAGGTGACCAATGTGGAACTGGTAAGCCAAATTATCCTTGTCAGCAGTTAGGCAGTGAGGTGATCTGGGCACTTGGTCCACATGGATAGCTTATGCACGCCACTGCAAGATATTGCTCATGGCAACAGAGAGATGGGACACCCAAAGAAGCGATACAAGGATTAAGGACAGCCTGAAGTATGACAGATTCTTCAATGAAAACCGAGTGCTGTGCAAAAACCAGCAGTAATGAAGGCTTTACCCCCTCTAAGAAAGCTGGAGAAGAGCCAGGTGGAGTATGTCACATGGACCAGCAGGCATCGATGTTTACAGCTCTTTCAGTAACCTTCCATTGCCCCGACTGTTCGTCGAAGTGTACCACTACAGTAGATCTGTCTAGCCTGTCCAGAAGACTGCGCAACTGACATCATTGGATGAATGGCCAACTGACCATATGTTCGTAGGATTAGAATCTGAAGGCCATTCTGTGTTACACGTTGTTCTTTTTAGGGTCAGTATCTAAATGTCATCGAATTCCCCACAGAACATTTTACAGTAGTAGCATACAAAAGTTTTACATTTACGTTTTACATTGAGCTGTTCGTAAAATTCACTCTCTCGAAACCATTACGTGTTACACAGAGCTGTTTGATGATTTCTTCGTGGTTATATTTTGCACACAGAATTTTGTAAATCAAATGACCAAAAGTCAAAACTGAACTGCAATAAGGTTCAGTATCTCAAAGTAACTGCATTCTACACAGAGTTGTTCTTAGATTCATTAGGCCCTCTCACAGAGTCATAGCAATTAACGTAGAGTTGTTAATAGATTCAGTACCCAGAAGTCATTAAAGTTTACACGGAGCTGTTTGTAGAATGATTATCCCAAAAGTCATCATTATGTTCTACATAAAGTTGTTTCGAATTTCATTATCAAGAAGTCACTACATTTTAGGCTACATAGAGTAGTTCGTTGATTCAATATTCAGAAGCCAGCACTACATCTCACACAGAATAGTATGGAGATTCAGTATCCAGAAATCATTACATTTCGCACAGTAGTTTATAGATTCAGTCTTCAGAAGTCACTACACTTAAGTAGTAGTATATATATAGTAGTGTCCAGAAGTCATCAGCCTAGTTTGTAGAGTATCCCGAAGTCAGTAGTTTGAGTTCGGTATCCACAAGACACATTTTACACAGTGATATATAGATTTAACATCCAAAAGTCCCTATATATTCCACAAAGGTCTATTTGTAGATTCAATGTCCAGCAGTCACTACATTTTGCACAGAGTTGTTTATAGATTCAATATCCAGATGTTATCAATTGTGATTGAAAATTGTTTGATCGCCTGTCCAAAAGTCAGCGTATCGGTTGGTAGATTTTCAGTATTCAGAAGCACATTTTCCACAGAGTTGTCAGTAGATCTACACTTCGGTGTCAAGAAGTCATTGCATTTTACACCGCATTGCTTGTAAATTTTGAGACCGTCTGTTATTGAAATTTACACAGAAGTTATAACAACATCTCAGTATGCTATAGAATCGGAGTTGTTCATAAATTTTGAATCCAGAAAACATTACATTTAACATAAAGTCGTTTGCTGGATCAGTAGAGAGAGAATTGTTACATTCTTACAGAAATGTTGGCAGATTATTCATTAAAGTGGTTCATTTCTTCAGTACCCGGATGTTGTTACAATCGCGGCAGGGTCTCTTGAGATGCAAAAGTGATGTAGGCTACGCATAATGCCGGAAAAAAAAAGGAGGAAACAGGTATGAGGCAAGCGACTTGCAATAGGCCTACTAAAGGCCTACAATTTTGAAGGCAATACAATAGGCCTACATGTGCCAAGCAATGGGCGATAGAGCACATTCATTGCATCCCCTGTTGACCCGCTGTTTTCATCTTCGATACTCTCACTTTTTTTTTTCTTCTTCTTCTTCTTCTTCTTCTTCTTCTTCTTCTTCTTTTTTTTTTTATTTTTTATTTTTTTATTTTTTTACACTGGAATCGTTTCTTGTCTTCCTTTGTTCTGGTATACCAAACAGGCATATCCTGTGAGGCAGCTGCCGCGTGCGTGCGTGTGTTTGTGTGTGTGTGTGTGTGTGTGTCCCCGCATGTGTGTGTGTCCGTGTGTGTGTGTGTGTGTGTGTGTGTGTGTGTGTGTGTGTGTGTACTCGTGGTTTTGTATGCGCACAGGCATCCATCTTTTCTGCTTTTTAGATTCAGAAAGCATGTGCGCTTTTTGTATGTATGAAAACAGAGAGAGAGTGAGGGGGGGAGATTTGGGGCATCCTTTTTCCAGTTGTAGATATTGAATGCATTTGTGTGTGTGTGCGTGTGCGTGCGTGTGTGTGTGCATGTGTGTGTGTGTGTGTGTGTGTGTGTGTGTGTGTGTGTGTGAGAGAGAGAGAGAGAGAGAGAGAGAGAGAGAGAGAGAGAGAGAGAGAGAAGTATAATCTTAATAACTACATTGTATCAACGCTATTACTTTTTAGGAGTACTCCAAATACAATATAAGTCTCGGATAGGCATCGTTGATGTTTCCATGCCTCTGCCAAACCGATGTATGTACGTGTCTGAGTGCTGTGCGCATTCTGCAGATCCCATGTCCATGTACTGTGTCTAAGATCCCCGAAACTTGCTTCGTGATAGTCTTCATAACTGTGTCGTCTGTACTTGGCTTTGACCAATGACTTATGAAAAGCATTATGATGCAGGGGAAAAAAAAAAAAAAACAACGAAAAACAACGATGGTGATGATGATGACAGTGAAGATGGTGATAACAGTGAGGATCTTGATAGTAGTTCTCGTCATCATTCTCTTCACCACCATCATCACCGCCATCATTATCATCGCCTCCCATCACCAACACCACTGTCATCATCATTCATTCATTTGGCAGCCGAAGAGAGAGATGAAGAAACAGTACGCGAACCTGATCGATCCCCAAACCAGGGACCCAGAACTGACGCCCAAGTTATCTCGCAGCGGTGTGTTCCCCAATCAGGTTGGTAAGCCCTTCAACCTGACCTGTATGGCCTGGGGCCTCCGTGTCAAGGCGCTGAAGGGGGTGGAGATCGTAAGCCCGACAAAACCAGCCCTGCCCGAGGCGGCTAGGAGCAAGATCCACATCTTGATGGACAGACTATCACAGCAGTGGCCGTCACGGCCACGATGAAATTAGAGCTGACAGGGGAACGCCACAAGCAGAACCTCACCTGTTCCATGACGTTTGAGAGCTCCAGCACAGCCTCCGCCATTGAGAAGAAGCGCGTGGCCCACGACAGTCTGTACGCCTTCAGTGAGTCCTGACTTCTAATCACTCTCCTTTTTACTTTCTTTTTTTTTTTTTTTTTTTTTTTTTCCTTTTTCTTTTTAAAAACAGTTTGCTTGATTGATGTTTGTTTGCATTCCTCAGCTGTGGATCCTGGAGAATAACTCGGAATATGGTCTGTCCTAGACAAAAACTGGAGTAACTCAGACTATTGTCCGTCCTGGACGAAAGTGAAGCCACTGAGCATATTTTATGGGGCGAAAGCTGCATGTACAGCTGGTTTTAATGGCCTCGCCAGGAGGGCATCGTCTTCTTCTGGGAATACCAGTTCCTTTTCTTGGGTATAAGTATTTCTGTGCTGCGAACTACACACCTCACCTGAGCACAGTTACCACATAACAAGGCGTTGCAAATAATCTGTTGTAGGTCCTAGGGTTCACATTGTATCAAACACTGACAAATATTTCGGGCTAAGGCCAGGTATAAAGCTTATGTCATGTGACACTGTTTCCATGTGAATCAAGCATTCCAGACTGAGAATACTCAAACTTAGAGCTATTAGTATTCAGTTTTTGAAGTCGTTTCTTGAACGCATTTCAGTCACACGATAAAATATCCACGGTCGGTCAGCACGGAGATAAACTGTTCTGGGACGCAGTATATATACAATGTTGAAAACTTGAAGTTGGCCTGTCCACCTCACGACTGCTATTCGACTTTGAAAGCAAGGCATACACTAGCTCATGAAACAAAATCGAATAAACTTATGTTACTGAACCAAATATAATGAAGGGACAGGACAGGTATCTCTGCCTTTCGCTTATTGAAGACATCCATTGAAACTGATCGGATTTGCTCTCTGTCTGTCTGTCTGTCTGTCTGTCTCTCTCTCTCTCTCTCTCTCCCCCCCCCCCCCCCCCCCCCCCCCCCCCCCTCTCTCTCTCTCTCTCTCATACGTTGGCTGTCTGAACTTTCGAGTTTGAAGCACGCATACAGTATTTCCCACTCGAGCAAAAGCTACATGCAGACAGTGAGCTGACCTCATTCAGCCAGTTGTACAAATCTGTGGCCTAGAAGATGTTAGTGACCTGAAAGTGACTCCAACAAAGATAAACCGAGTTAGGATGCTGATCGTCTGCACTGTACATCTCTGGCCAAACTGAAGAATGACAGGAACTGAAAGTACACACATTAAAAAAAAAAACTTTTTCTTAAAAACCTATTTCTTTAGTGTTTGGAACAAAAAAAAAAAAAAAAACGCAGACAACACTATGCTGCATGTTTATTGCGGCCAAAAAAAAAAAAAAATGTATCACTATGCCCGCCTGAGACAGAGCCAAAAATGTTCTTCGGATATAATCCCCATCCCTCAGTAAGTGCGTTATCCGCTTCTCTCAGTGTGGTGACAGTCCTGATATAGTCCTTCGCAGCAGGCTGAGCTATAAGCAAAATAGTTTCTCTGTCTCTCTATTCACTGCTCAACACATCAGCTCCTTCCGTCTTAACGAAGCAACGCTCCCCTTGGGTGGTTATCCCCTCGCCTGTCATCATCAGCTTTGACGTCGTGGACGTTCAGCTTTAAGGTAACGTGGTTTCCACAGAGCTTGTCCTTTGGAGCGAGGGCCAGGACCTGAGAGCTGATAGCACGCCAGCTGCCGGGCTGAAGGCAATATTTTGGCACATTGTCTCAAAGTTACAAGCAGAACTGCAACTTTCGTTCAACGGAGAGGGAAGGGGGTGTAATGTTTATTTCAGACCTCAGGTGGATTCTTCAGCCATCAGACTCAGTTACGTGTCTCTTGGTTGTGTGACCCAGACTCAGACTTAGATCTTCATTGTCACGAGTACCCTTTAGGGTCTACAGACACAGCATGGTGTTATGTGAAAATCGTCATTAATGGGTAGACCATATAATTCATCTGGGACCACAGAGGGAGTCATTGTTGTCTTTTCAATTTCATACAACCATGAACATGTTTTGCAATATGAGTGTGTAAACCGCCATTGCCTAACATTTCACATGGGCGTAGGCTTTGCAAGTTTGGGTGTGGCAAATCTTTTGATAGCTGTTCTGCTAGCTTCATGCGCAGTAGTTTGTATCTAGAACGGCTGTCCAGAAAATGAGTTTCATCTTCCACCACACCACATGCTGAGTACATCCAGTCTTCTCTTGTAGTGTTCGTGCATCTACCTCTTTCTATTTGTAGGCCATAAGCGCTAACGCGAAGTCTGTTGAGATCACGTTTCAGTTCGAAGTATTTAAGGTTTATTATGTATGGTTCGTCGGTAGTTTTCAGAAATGTTATTGTAAAAAGTATGGTCTCGAAATGATGTTGTTGTTGTTGTTGTTGTTGTTGTTGTTTTTCCAGAGATATGTGTATTCAGATTCCAATTTCTTTTTTGATGGCATATTTGGTTCTCCCGATATTAAGAATCGACTGATTTCTTCCCAGATACAATTTGTCCCCAAGTATGCAGAACAGTTCGGATAAATTCTAGCCATGGAGTGTTAGGAATTGGTACATTTCGAAGCAGGCTGCCGTATGACTGTTTGAGGCAGGACGATTTCTCTGCTTTTATTGTATGTAACCAGACCCCCAGTGTTTAGTATTAGGTTTGTAGCTAATTGGGAAACGACCAAGTTCTGCTAATGCCGGGGGATTCATGGCCTTTTGTGTAGGCCTAGAAGATTCTTGCTAAACGTTGTGTGTTTTTTTCAAGAGGGAACGCTTGGGAAAGACTTTGATGGAAAAAGGTGGAAATCATGGGGGCTCTCTATGTCGTGATCTGCAGAGGGAATCACAGTTTAGCGCTAGAAGTTAATGTTGGTGCAGTCAGCATATCGTAAAGGTGCGTCAGTACATCTGGTTTCAACTCTGTATCTTGACTTGCTCTTTTCAAAATGTGCAGTGCTTTGTTTGCTTGCTCTGTAAGGTGCTTTTGTGCACTAATAACTTGATTTCACGTTTTAAGTTTATAGCACTCTTGATCCACAAACACACACTTAGACAGAGACAGAGAGAGAGAGAGAGACAGACAGACAGACAGAGAAAGAGAGAGAGAGGGTGTGTGTGTGTGTGTGTGTGTGAGAAAATACAAACATGTGAACATATTTCATCCGCAACTGCACCCCCCCCCCCCCCCCCCCCCCTCCAAAACACACACACACACACACACACACACACACACACACACACACAGAAGTTATTTAGAATTATGACATGTTGCATGTTTTTCTTAAACGAGGAGAGAGAAATGTATACCATTTGAAGACATGAAAGAGAGAGAGAGAGAGAGGGAGGAGGAGGGGTGGGGTGGGGTGGGAATGGTGGTGAGTGGTAATCAGATTACGGGAAACAATTGTATTTTAAATATACCCGTTTGGTTTTTAAAGAGTTGACGACCCCAAATATCAAAAGGTGTAATTTTGCCCCAGATTGTGTAATTTGAGCTCTCTGGGTTTTAAACGAAAAAAAAAAAAAAAAGTTCAAAGTTTGAAAAAAAAAAAAATCCTAAGTGGAAAGTAATCTTAAATGTGTGAGATGTTGCACCCCTTGCTTGGACAGTATTCTCCTCTACTTCATTTACATATCTATCTATTAATCTTTTTATTTTTCATCATCACTACAATGTTGTTTGCCTGTCTTTATTTTGCAAGAACAAACCGAACCAGTCGTCCGTGGGCCCACCGATACAGAGGCGGGCACGACCTACTCGTGGGAGTGTGTGGTTGCAGAGGTGACCGTGGATGAACAGACTCAGCTCCGAGTCACCCTGTCAACTGTGCCCGCCGTCACACAAGCCCCAGAAGAGAGGGAGAACATTCAGACCCTTGAAACCACTGAACCCTTGAAGTAATCAGCGTTGGTGGTGGTGGTTTTCTGGCACTGTGTTGTTCTTTTTCTCGCTATCCTGTGATGTAGTATACCTATGGGGTGGAGTTCATCAAATGATCATTTCTTTCCCTTTGTAACCATTATTTTTTTGGTTGATGTCACTGTTGCTGCCCGGGCCACTACTGCTACCATTGCTCTTACCGTTACTGGCGTTTCTGCTGATGCCATCATATCATATATATATATATCTTGGCATGGGCTGAAGACAGCCTTCTGATTACCTTATGAAAAGATTCGTTTTAATCGTGTATTGAGGATGCATGGCACATAAAAATAGATTAAGAAGCAAAATTGTTCGATGTCTGTGTTTGGTTTTAAGTGTTCCAGTTGTAACAAGAGAAGCTGGTAATGAATTTAGGATGTTGACAACCCAGTCAGTAGAGGAACAAAGTGTGCAGACCCTGTTAGCCTTTAAAAAAATATAAAAAGGTGTGCAAGTTAGTTTTGGCAAAAGGGTTATTTCTTTTCATGGCGTATCTTCCTCTTGTTGATGAACTTAAACAGATTGTTGGTTGTTTTATTGATTTCAACCATTTTCCTAGCCTTGGCTTAAGGCCGTGTCAGACCAATTGACATAGGCTTGAACAGCAAGGCTACATCAAATATTGTTATGCTCTACCTAGTTACGCACGGATTGTCTTCAGTTGTGACAAGCTCCTAGCGTAATACCATCTGTCTCCAAAATCCCTCAGAGTGTGTCTGCCCACATGGCGGGGTAATCAAAAACGGTCACACATGTAATGTTCTCATCCCCAGCTGATGCATTTGTACCATAGTGTTTCTAGTAGTTCACCTGTTCGGATGATCCCTGGAGTTTTTTTTTAGCCAGGGTATGACAACCACCACCACCACCACCACCACCACCATTTTCTGTAACTTATTAAAGTCAGTGACTTGTTGTGTAAAGCTTCTCTGAGAGTTATATGTTTCCTTAGATTAGGAGACCAGTTACATTGCCACGTTCCAGAACTGGTCTAATCATGGATTTAAAAAGTGGTACCATTACATAATTCATTTGAATATGATGTGCAATCATTCCTACTATTTGACTGGCCCTTTTGACATTCATTTCATTAAAAAAAAAGATAACACTTTTGTCAGTCTTGACCCCTAGGTTTTTCTCCACATATGTAGATGGTAATTCATAGCCTTTGATTTTCTATTAATCGATACCACTGTGCAAGATTTCACATTTTTTGCCATCAAATTGTATTTGCCGGTCATCTGTACACTTGTGCAGCTTGTGTACCCCAGATTTCTAACTTGCATCAAGTTTTGTCATCATGAATGCTACAATATGCTTTGTTATCATTTGTTGAAATCTCTTTTAAAAAAAAAAAAACTGTCAAAAACATCTGGTGTTTCATTCATGAAATACGTGAACAATGTGGGCCCTAAAAAATCTGCCTTGAACACCAGTGGCAATACTTGTGGTGTTCGGTTTCACTTCATCAGTACCAGCATACTGAAATCTATCTGTACAATCCAGTCAAAAACTATACTGTGAATACCATACCTTCTTATATAATGATCTTTTATGTGGGACTTTGCTGAACCCTTTTTGGAGATTCAAGTTCATAGCATCGAGTGAAGTTCACTATCAGCATTGTCATCCCATCATTTGTTCCACTTAATAGTCTGGGTGATTTTCAGTAGCAGTTCACCCATACTGCCCATTCCAGTTCTGTGTAAAGCCACATCCAAGTACAATCAGCTGCAATCCAAAAATCAGCAGTCCACAGGGGGCTGAATGAGGTCATAATGTGGTAACAAGAAGAGGGAACAGTGCACTGCTGCTTCTAAGTCCTGCCTGCTGTGATCCAGCATACACAAGTTGCTACTTTTAAGCCCGCTACTGATGACAATAATATCTGCTCTGTCACAAAGGCCTTGTGAGTAGGGCGTCACCATGGCTTTTTAATGACAGACCCTATTAGCTTGCCAACGCTACAGCTTTAACACAAAACAAGTGACAGGCACGATGTGGATGAGGAATCCACAAACCGAAATGGCTATGAAGCAGGGCATACAATCTTGTTTGTTCTGATGATTCATTTATAACTTCTATGAAACAGTGGTGCTTATCACATATATGGGATGGGCATGTTTTCAGATGCATCATCTCTCATATAATAATGAAAAAAAAATGGTACTAATAAAAATAATAATAATGAGGATCAGCAAGTGACCGCAAAAAAACTAAAAGGAAGAATTCTTGGGTCCAGATTCCCTCTGTGTGTGTGTATGTGTGTGTGTGTGTGTGGTATGCATTCTAGTTTATTTTTCAACCCAATCTGATTCTCCTGTTCAAAAGAATTTCTTCCAAGTCTGAAAACCCAAGTGCGCAGGAATTCAGGTTCACAACATTGCTAGTACTCTGTGCGCACCTCAGTTTTCCCGGCACAAAACTGTCCCACATCGAAATTGGGTTTCATGACATATACGCAGAAGAGTTCTCAAACCAGTGTGACAGGCAACTCACCTATAAACTGTAACATACGAGAAGGTCCAAGTCACCTAGTTTGAATGGAGAAGTGTGGATTTTTTCCATAGGAGCAGAATGTTACACAGGTCATTAGATCACCCGTGTGGTGGATTACATTTGTCTATTGAACGGGTTGAAGGGGTAAAGGCTTACAACCATTGATACGCAGGTGTTAAATTTACACCTGAGTCTCATATGCAAGAGAAAGTGATACGTTCTACTGGTTGTTGTCCATGTAACTAGTGGTAGGGAGGGAAATCAAGACTATTGCAGTGACTTTATTCGTGATGCAAGACAGAATGGGAGAGGAAGGGGTAGGGTAGAGGTCGTTTACCGCCAGTGGCGTACGACGTAAAAGCTTGCTGGGTCAGAGTGTGTCATGGCGACCAGCTTGTCTCCAGTGCGATGTCTGTTTAACACCTAATGTTGTATTGCAGGGGAGGGAGGAAAGGGAGAGGGGGTAAAAATGACACCCAGTTCCACAAGGAATTATAGACCACATCTTTTGTCCCATGTCCATGCAGCTTGCTCGTGACATGAAGTCTCTGTCAGTCGTGGTACCAGCTTAAAACTCAGACAGACAGAAGGAAGTGAATGAGCTGAAATGGGGGAGGGAAAAAGGGAGGGGGCTGAAGACTGATCTGTGAAACAACATGAAAAGTTTATAAGGCAAGAAAGAGAAAGGGGGGGGGGGGGGGGGAGGAGAGGGTAGGTAGATAAGGATAGTGTAGACGAGTTGTGTAGCTGTCTACAGTTCACAGTTGTGTCTCTTAATGTATCATGAAAGTTAAAACAGTAGTTCACTATTGTCTTTTATAACTGAACTTACTTCAGTCTTTAGCTAGAATTTTGGTCTAGGTTGGTGGGTCTACTAGTGGCACAATCCGTTGAGGCACTTGGCTCTGCATCATCCCCATCATCAGGCCACAGTCTGCTTCTCTATATTGTCTGTCTTAGATGACTCAATCTCCATCTACTTCCTCTATCTTTACTGTTTTCTTTGCAACAGATTTGTTTATGAAAGCAAAATCAAACGAAGCTTCACTGTGCTAGAAATTCATGCTATGATCAGAGATGCTATGGTGCAAAACTATTTTCACAAATGACACAATCACAGGAAGCAATGGGCTGAAAGAAGAAACAGCTGCACCAAGCAGAAAGTTTTAGCACAGATAAAACTTGGACAAGTATGTATGCTTGCTGTACACAAACAAATCAGCAGACAACACAACCACACTTTCTTTCTAGCTTTGTTCAGCTATTGTTGTCCCCCTAAGGCCACTCATGAATGCAGCATTCTTCCCTATCATGTGGGCAAAGGGTCGGTTGTGCGACTTCCATTTATATGATCAAAATCTAGCAGATTCCTGCAATCCTGTGCTCTAGAATCAACATTGATCAAATTAAGTAAGAGCCAACCAGGGCTGAAAAATCCCACAATTCCACAAATACATGCTTCTGATGAGGCTCCAACCTGCATTGTTTTTATGGCTGCTAACAGTATGCAGATGTGACCCTCACCTGGGTCACCTTCCCCCCAAACAACAACAACAAAAAAAAAAGATGAAATGAGAAGACAAAGAGAAAACAAATCTGTGGCAGGATTGTTTTAAAAACATTGAAAAAGGGTCGTCTGGCATCATTCTGCCGTGTGTAAAGCCCTAGTCCATTTATCCCATCTAAAATATTGACAAAGATCACATGTTCACATGCAATTGGATACAGCATTGCCTCCCCCTTCCATCTACCCCTAGTTTTCTGTCTCATCAAACCTTTGACAGATACTGTTTAGCCTCCTTCTTTATGTCCCCAGTGACTATAACGCGTTTTTTTTTTTTTCCCCATCTTTTTGCTGCAGACTGAAGGTAACCAAAACGATCAGGTTTGCGGTGCCCCCCAGCTTCAGACCAGCCTTCTTTGTGCAGTGCAGAGCTGAAAATAGTGCCCTTGGTTCCAACCAAGTGGTAGCAACGTCTTCCGAGATAATGAGAGTGAAAGTGGAAAGTAAGTGCTAATGTTGGTGCCTGAAAGCGTAGTGAGAATAAAATACCATACAAAACTCGCATTTACTATCATGTGGAAACACAATAATACGCACTGAAAACAAAAATGTAACTTACTGTTTTCTTTTCTAACACTTCATTTGTTTCATGTCTTAATACTGAATAGCATTGGCTCAAATACGAACGAGGAAAAACCTCCTTTTCATTTTGATCAAGTTATCAATATATATATATATATGTGTGTCTCCGAGTGGCTTGCCTTAGGTGTGTGTGCATTTGTTTGAACTAACATGACCACATAAAATTCTCACTGACTTGGCAAGTAGTATGAAATCTCCAGCAAAACCATTTTTGAAGACTTGTAACTCAAGACCAGACGTAATAAAGAGCGATAAACATTAAAAAGTCTATGAGCATGACAGAGCTGTGTTTTCCAACTGATCTTCATTACTTGGGAAAAAAAAAAGTTTGACCTAAATATAAAAAATCCCTTTGTAAGGACAGACAATGAAAAAGTGACAGCCCTGATAGGGTCTCTCATGGTCATCTGGGATCTAAGGATTGGAACTAATCTTGACAAAATTTTGAAATGTGTGGCACTTTTCTGGCTCCAAAAAGGATAATTTCTGTCTGCACAGTCCAAACAATACTTGTCATCAAAGAAGTGAAGAAGGTTTCTCTTCAAAACAGTTATTTCAACTAGTTTTGACACAAGCAAGACCTCAGATAACCAGTTGAAAGACAGAAAAATCTTATAAACCAAGTAAGCTCAACAGATGTTGATTTCAGCAAAGTGTCTTCTTCCATGTACACCACCCAGGTGACCCTGTGGCCAGGCGGTTTGACTAGGTTCTAACAGACTGACAGAGATCGAACAGGCTGAGGTAGTATCAAAGACTTCTGAGTTGATCTTCGTTGTAACAATGAAATGTATACATTATTGTGCGTGTGATTGTGCTTGCATTCCACAGTGCAGTGGAAACTGTGCCTTCACTGTGTTTGTTTAAGGAGATGATATCCTGAGTGCGGTCAGCTCTGAATGAGTGATTTGTGAATCTTTTCAGATGTTTTTTTTTTCACTGAAAAAAAAAAAGTTGCAATTCTAGAAGCAATGAAAGCATTTGAAATTGG
Source organism: Conus betulinus (assembly GCA_016801955.1). Lineage (NCBI taxonomy): Eukaryota > Metazoa > Mollusca > Gastropoda > Neogastropoda > Conidae > Conus > Conus betulinus. Next base: position 524,448 of record JADBJO010000127.1, on the reverse strand, counting down.
GGTACAATATCTCAATAGATGTCAGGTCTTAAGATATGATTTTTTCTCCAATCCAAACAGCAAAACCATATGACCTCAGCAACATTTTCACCATTATTGGCGTCAGCTTTGGTCTGGGTGGATTCGCACTGGGCTCTGCTCTTGTTATCTTCTACTGGAAAAAGGCCAAGGCTGCCAAGGCTGCTGGCTAAAGGTAAAATGATTCAATCGGATATAAGCCCAGAGGATAATCTTTGCTGGGGTACTCACTTTATCATTTGACTCGTTAAAAAGAAAGGAAATATTGAATAATCAGACGCACGTCAGCTGAAACTAAACTCTCCACCTGTTTTCTCTATGTGTGTGTAAAAAGGGTATACAAATGTATGTCTGATGTTTGTGAGTTTTGTTCCTCTAGTGATCTGTTATTCCATTAGTAGCTCACTACCCTGAACTTACATGTCAACATGAGAAACAACAGAGTCATTGTTATATCTGTTTATTTTTGAAAACGGATGATTCTTCTGAAATGACTGAAAGTACATGTATATATATATATATATATACACACACACACACACACACATCTATAATATACAGACTAATGGAGAGCATGGTACTCTGTACACACTAATGTGTATGAATTGATGCAGAGGTATTCTATTAACAAAACACCACATCTGAGATGAAAACTTTCTTACACACACACACACACACACACGCACGTACGCACATGCATACATATCACACTTTTCAATCTGCACACTCATCAGCTGTAAAACAATAGGTAGCACAATTCTGTTACTTCACTTGGAAGACACACTCTAATTCAAGGGACTATTCATACAAATAAGGCTTGATCTGGTTTGGTTTTATATGCCTAAAATAATGCCAAGAGGGTTAATTATTTGGCTTCTTGTTCTTTTTCAGATTTGAATGCCTACGATGAGACATCAGGATCACCCTGACCCAACATGCAATACCTGTGTTTTTAACATAGCTGAAACTACAATGTACATGAATATTAATGTGCTGGATGAGTCACTGCAAAGATGAGAAGAAAAAAAGGCAGATGGCCTAGGTGACCAGCCCACACTACTCTCACACAAACTTAAATAAATATTTTTTGGTCACACATAATAATTATGTTAGTTGAAAAATGTAATGATAATAACTCACAGCTGTACAGAGAACATTGCATTAAAGGAATCTAAACCATGGTCACTTTTGGTGAGCTGATTTCTACCATACATCCACGCAACTGTTACAGGTGAGGCACACTCATTTCTACCTTAAACACAAACTCATGATCATTGTTTGATTTAGCACACACTTAACAAAGAACTTCTCAATGAACATTCTTGTTTGTGCACTGTTTTCCTTGATTTTCTTCTCTTTTGACGCACGCTTGCATGCTATGATTGTATTGCCGCCCGACGGGAGAGAAAAATGTGTGTGCAAGTAGATTTTTCTGTTTGCCGCTTGTTTGAAGAGGGAGTGGTCATTACCTTCTACATGTGTGTGTAAAGCATCGTGTCCTTACTACCTACCCTACCACCGCCCCTCCCCCTCCAAATCAAACAAGCCCTGCCTTTGTCACGCTCATTCGCATCGAAACTGAGACAACATGTCACACTCATTCCCATCTAAACTGAGACAACAGACAGCAAACTTGACTCCATATGGTACACTGCAGTATTTGAACCACCACAAGCCTCAAAACGCTGACTCATAATGAACAAAATAAATCTGACGCAAACTGGAAATAACTGCACAACCCAGAACACGAGTGCCTGAGATCACTTGTGTTTGAATTTCATGTCATTGTAGTAAGTTTGCATCATAATTAAGATCAACATGGCTTGTAGGCAAGATTTCAGGTAGGACAGAAAAAAAAATGGACAACATCAGGCAGCAGATTGAGCACATTTCAGGAGTGCATGAATAAGACCAAAGAAAAACTAAACCTAGATCAACATGAAAACCGTTGCCCGTTTCTGCCGCAGTGGTCACATAATTGCAGAGCTACCTGCAGAATCCAGGGGGCACTTTCCGTGTTGCAAGCTATCAGTTTCCGATTTAAACCACCTTTCTTCAGTTGAAAGAGATTTTTTTCCTGGTGCAAAAGAACATACACTTTGTAAATCTTAGCACACACACTCAAAGACTTGATGCCATGATAATGATGCGCTTTGATGTGCAAGCTCTCTCTCTTTTAACCCCTGAAGCTGTGAGTCCAATTCTGTGTGACAAACATCATCAGTTCAATGCAGATTCTCACGTCACATTGATTAACTATTTCTTTATCTAATGCTGGATAGTTACTTCTTCATTCATTCATAAGTCTTCATAAAACAACATAAATTTGGAAACAATCAAAAGTTAGTGTGAAATTTCAACCGGACAGGAATGTTTTAATGACAATTCTCAAAAAAAAAAAAAAATAAGAGAGAGAGAGGGGGGGGAGCTGACTATCCATAAATTGATTCAACTTAGTACACTGAATGCCTTGCAAAGTGTGGATTGTTTTTTTTCTCTCCACAAGTGGTGCAATGTTATGATCTTTGTGATGTCACCAACAATCGAGAGTCTCACTCTTCTGTTCCACTCTGCAGCGGCATGCATCAGTTCAAAACAAGATTTTCTAAGTGAATTCAATGAACACAATGGTGAATTTGGATGTGATATAAACAACCACTGAATATCAACCTGAAATGAACAAACTGTCCGGTAAGACAATGTAAATGATCACTGAACATCAACCTGAAATGAACAAGTTGCCCATTAAGATGAAAACAACTAAAAACAGACATTAAATCAGACTCTGAGGAACTGAAACTGAAAGGAAATTAAACTAGATAAAGATGCACATCATTCATGTTGTATGTCTTTATCCTTACAGAAGTAACGGTAACACATGTTCTGTCCCTTACATTATGATCTTGGCTGCCTTCCCGAGTCCAAATTCACACTCTCACAAGGGGGGTGTGGGGATTCGAGGGCACTTGTTTAAACATGCACACACTTGCACACAAATACACACACACACACCCTATATTCAAATCAACACAGAGCAACCAATTATCACATCTGGCTTACAAGCATGCCGTACACAAAACCAATGCAAGGTAACCAATCAAACTGCAGACATTAACGATGCTTATTTCTTTTCAACTTTCTCCTCCCCACTGGTCACCATCATGCAGAAATATACACATCAACACGTGGACCTTTTGATTCTGATGCTACAGGTCTGGATTAGCGTCTACATACATTTACAAACCAAAAACCTAATATATTCAGAACATGACACTCATTGTGACCCTCTGCAGTATCAGTCATCACAGCAACAAAACAATAAGTCATCTTCAGATCCCTGGAGTTGGCTGCCTGTCTTCATCGTGTCTGCCATCAGACAATGGGGTTTCCTGTGAGAGGATGCTTCATGGGGGGAACCAGCAAGAGCTGTTCTTGGTAGACCACACTCTGTATCATCCTCTTCTGACATATGCTTGCACACTTTTTTTTTTTTTTTTTTTTTTTTTTTTTCTTTCTCTCAAGGACAAGAATCTAATCTTCCAATCTTAATAAAAAGCTCCACTCCACTTTTTATTATTTGTACAAACATTTTTTTTTCTTTTTTTAAAACTTTGACATGCTTGCTTCCCGAAAATGAACAACAACAAAAAAATCACTACTTATACATCTGGGATTGGGGGCAATATTAACTGGGAACGTGCTTTTCTGTGAATAAAATCACACTGAATGTAGTATAGAAGAATAGTATAGAAGTGTAGAAATGAATAAAGAAAAAAGCAGAAATGTAATCAGATCTCGTCCTCATTTTCTTTTCTTTTTTCAAAACATGGTCTATCACCCACCGGTGCATAGCTGATGCTTCTCTTCCACTGAACATTCCAAGAGCATCTCTTGCTCCCAGACAATCCCCAGCCTCAATGAACTGTTGGAAGTCGCACCTGACCACTCGGGAACACATTTCAACCACAGGGAACATTCACAGAAAATGTCAGAAACGGGAAAAAAAAAAAAAAAAAATGTGCACATAACTTGTACCAAGAAAATCAAAGCTGCTTCACATCAGCAAATTGACAAGTCTCTTTACCCTTGGTGGAGAAATTGTGAAGCATTCTACAGGGTGAAAAGGATGGATGGGAGAGGAAACGGTGTGTGTGAGGCTGATGAATGGGAACAGTATGGTAGGGTGGGTGGGATATATAAGGTGGGAAATCAGAAGAAAAAATCTAGTATGTACACAGTGAATTCCTCACTGAGGTAACAAGTCTTGGCACACCACATACACCTTTCATGACATCTCTCTCTCTCAGACCCTGAAACCCGATCATACAGCACATTCTTCTACATCATAAATATTCTACTCTCAACAAAGAAAGTAATCTTTATCACAAAACGACAAAGGTAACAAAATTCGGTGGGTTAAAATCAAACAACTTTTTTTTGTCTCCACTTTATCCCTTCAGCGCTTTTTGAGAGTGAATATGATGTGGGCACACACACATGCAAAAAGTAAACAAACAAACAAAAAAAAACACACACACAAAATCCCCCAAACAATAAACAGATTCCAAAAGGGGGTATTATGACATAAACCTAACCAAAGGGAGTTTAGCATGAAGGTAGGCAACATGTCACCACTACACCGTGTTAATGACTGTTCCTGTGACGCTACAGCAGCCCTGGAGATCAATGCTACTGCAGCCCTGGAGACAGCAAGGAACACAGGAAAAGCCCAAGACAGGCGACCTCTCAGCCGGCAGCCATTCCCAAAAGAGACCCAGCCACCGCGTGGGGGGGTGTATGTGAGAGACGGGTCACTATGAGGAGGTAGCGGTGATTTGTTCCAAAGTCGGGTAGAGAGCCAGTAACACAGCAAACAGTAATATCAGCAGCGGGATGCTCGACACAAAGGATATCTGTAAACAGAGGAAAAAAAAACAAAACAATGTTTTATACAGTCGCGGGCATGGGGAATGCTTCACTAAAGACTGCTCAACTTTACCCCCCCTTCCTTCCAGACTTGGTTTTCTCTGCAATATCTCCCTCTTAGACTATTAAATTTATGTACCACATGATCCTCCGCCACCACCCCTGCCCCCTTCCCATCATCAAAACCCCCATTTCCAGTTTCTGGAGATGGTTCCTAAGAAAGGCAACTGCAGTGTCCTGTCAATCTAGACCAATTAAAAGTGGTCTGGAAAATTGAAAACAACATCGTTCATCACAAAGGATGACTCTCTTGTGTGCACATGCACGCTTCCACAGTTTGAACGCTAGCAGAAAGAATGTAACAAGCTCAGAATACATGCCCCTTTCTGGCCAAAAGTTAGAACGCGAAAACCCCCCTTCCCCTCCCTCCCTGGTGTTCACAGGCTTGCAGTTTGTGGCGTCAATATGGTCAATACACAGTCACCTATGTTGTGAAAGGTGAGGACCAACGTACTTTACTAGTGAACATCACAGTGTTAAATATAATGCCTTTTTGTGAACATGCAGAAAAGGAACTTTTCTCAGTGATACAATACCAAAAGAACAAAGGGGTTATGACTTGGAATTATCCAGAAGGATATGATGAAAACTTACACTTAGAATGTACCTTAATGCACTAAGTTAAAAAGTACGCTGCTGAAAATTAAGCGGATAGACTGTGAGCAAAAATGACTACTATGGAAGACTTACAAGATAAATGACCACGAAAGTCCAGAAGCCAATAACAACTGACAAACAAATGACCACCTAACCACCACAATGCCAGTAGCTTAGACATCTCCTGTTCCGCTGTTTACAGAACTCTGACAGAACATATGGGCATGATGAACATCAGCAAGATGAGTTACCATAACATCTGATATAAAACCAAAACAACAGTGGCCCACTACACATCAGCCATGACTTTTACCAGTCTTTTGCCATTGCTGATTTGAACTAACTGCCCATTCAATTTCTGTTCTCTAGACTTTGCTAGTGTTTGTTCCATCAATTTGACAAACATCAAACTGAAGAGAGGTCATGTTCTGATGAGTATGACAAGACAGGTTCCCTGACACGCTACCAGGAGCTTTCTAGTAGAAGAGATCAAATACCAAGACAAAGTTTACATTTTAATCATTATTGTCCCGCTGACCACACTGAGCCTTTTCAGAGCTCTCCAAACTCGCACAGAAAAAACTGCCACATCTTAACATGGTCAGTTCAGAAACAAAAATCATAAAAACACTTTAGGACATGGCAACTACACTACTGGCATATTTATTACTACATATAGAATTAGGCTGTACTGAGAGGGCCAGGCATAGCCTATAATAATTTGCTCAAAGATTTTTTTTTTTTCAAACTGCAAAAAATGAATGGAAAAATGACATGCCACACACACACACAAATACATACAGCCATATGGGCAGAGAACTGCTGCAGAATGGACAGTTAGGGTTCACGGGAACAATGTGTACAATTTCCACTATCTAATCGCCCACAGCAGTAATTTTGATATCTTAATCGTTTTGTCCTGTTCTTAGCACTAAGAGATTCTTACCTGTCCCCATCTTAGTGACTCTGATTTTGTGGCAATCATGTGGGCCGATTACTGAGGTGGTTGCTGCTAATATGCAGGATGGGAGAAATCTGCACAGCCACCTATTTGCTCCTACCTCTGTTATTTTCCACCACACCTTCCTGTCTGCTTCTGATTTGGCAATTGAGGTGCCAGATAAGAAACTAGGCTATTCAATTAGCTTTTACTTCCTAAAATTGTGAAGGAAAAAATAGTGAATATCTAATGCGTTACTTTTTCTGGCTGTTGAAGCAATGTGCAAGTGTTACTGTGTAGGTGGCTGAGTCAAATTAGGCTTGAGATTGTCATACACAAAGAAACAGTCAAGTGTCTCTCTCTATATCCTTGCACAACTTTTGCTGCGCTGTAAGCAGGCTATGTGTGCTGCTGATCATGATGAAACTGGCTGGCCTTCTGACATTGAATGTGATTTATGCATTACTTTTTACATTATGTTATTTATGTTCTGACATCAAAATAACATTGTCTATATAAAGTAACATTCCCATTGCAGTTAAGGAACTTGTTCTGTCCTGGAAGACACAATTCAGTTACAAAAAGTTTCTGAATCCAAGACACAAGAAACATACACCATAGTAGCTATGAGCATTTATGACTTATTGGGATAATAGTTTAACTGTTGATTTGGGTTGGGATTAAGACAGACTCATGATTAGCATATTTTCTATCATACAAATTTCTTTACATCTGGAAGCGGTTTAATACAGACCTAGACTGGAAAAAAAAAAAAGTATATTATGTGTATAAGACTTTCCAATAAAGAAAAAAAAAGTGGTCTACAGGGGCAGAAAAACAGAAGGAAACTGTTAAACAAAATTTTTTAAAAGGCAGAGTCGAAGCAAGTGAAAAAGAGAGGATGTTACTAGCAAAAATGTAGTGATATAAGACAAATGTACTGATGAATTAATTAGAAACATGCCAAATACTTTGAAACATGTTTGCTATACGTGCGTTCTGCCCCAAAACTGAAGGATAAAAGGCAACATTTTAAAAAAAAGAAATGAAAACATAACTAAAGCGATTTCTACATTTTTGGAGACAAAAGAAACACACACACACAAATGACACACAGGTACACCAACTCGCACAACCTTGCCATACATCAAGCCTTCATGAGCAAGACGACACTTATCTGTTGGTACCTTCTTGCTTCGCAGAGCCAGCAGACTGTAGTCGGATTCTATGGTTTCTAGCTGAGATCGCAGGGAGGACAGTTCTTGCGAGTACTGTTGACACTGTGAGCGAAGCTGTGCAAGCTCATCTCCAGATTCTTGCAGCTGTGGATTACAGTCACAATGGGTGTTGTGAGAAACAGATTATGACGGATCAATACTGTGACCAGTGAACTGAAATTAAATGAATACCATGATCAGTCATGAAGGTTCTTCTCCTGATCATGCATACAGGAGGCGAACACCACTTGCACCTAAAGGACATCTGGAAGAGCTTCTCCTGACCATGCGTACAGGAGACGAACACCACTTGCGCCTAAAGGACAGTCTGGAAGAGCTTCCTATGCTGGGTATGCGTTTGCTCCCAAATAAATGCATGCACACATGTAAACTCTATCTTTCAAAAAATATCACACACACACACACATATCTGTATAGAGAGAGATGGAGGGAGAGAGAGAGAGAATGCTATATACTGTGTACATCCTACATTGCATTGGTAAACAGTGTTCATCAATAACGATTAAAATCTGAAAAAAGGAATACAGAAAGAATGTTATAATTACAAAAGACGCCAAAATAATCATTAAAAGACATCCTTTTCTTCTTAGAAACTATGGCTATCTTTTTAGGACGTGCAATATCAACAAACTGACATATGTGTGTGTGAGTGTATGCGTATGTATAGATATATATATGCGTACTCTGTTCCTATCTTTACTCACTTTATATAGTCTTTATCACCTTCCTTTGTTTCTTTTAGACTTAAAATAACATCGCAGACGACAAAAATTACCAGGAACAAGTAATAAACACTCGTTTTCATACATGTGTTTGCTGCTTTTTGCCTTTGGACGAAATTGCATTTTCACCATGGGCGAAATTGTATAGGGGTTGAACGAAATTGTCACACCAACACATGCACTGGTTTTAGGTCATTATCTAATAAATATTCATCAGTTTGTACCACATGATAGTCTAATCTCTCAGTGATTGGTCACTTGTATCACAGCTTTCAAAAGTAGTCTGGTTGGCTGTGTCTGCTGGCCGGAATAGGTTGTAAAATACAGACTCTTGGTTGAAATTGTAACAGGGGACCCTATGCCATTTCAACTTTAACAAAATGTCTTGTCCACTGCATCACTTCAGTTTCTCTGTTTACAAAAGTGAAAGCTATGGGGAACACAACATGGACTCTTTTTTCGTCATCTTAATCATTAGAATTTTCATGTCCTACACAGTCTGTCATGAAAAAAAAAAACACAACAAAAAAATTCTGATTACCACGATAAAGTATTTTTTTGTTCCAATTATTTGTTTATTTGTTTTAACACCCACCCCACAAAAAAAAAAAAAAAAATTGACTGAAGACTTTATTTCTGTTAACAAGGAATGTCACATATTCTTTTCTAAATCAGAACATAAAATGAAAGTTTGCTGGGGGGGGAAACAAACTTGGAAAAGTTCAACAAGAATTTCTGAAAGAAAACTGCACAAATATATGTCTGGAAATCCAAAAATTATAGCATTACTAGCACATATAACAAAGAAATCACAAAATTCATTTTAATGCTTCTCGTTGTGCTTTTTCTCTTTACAAAGACTATATTATAAATGCATGTTAACAGAGGACATGATGATCTGATTAACAGGTAATAATCTTTAAATTTCATTAGTTGTAGTATAGTTTTTTAGACTAAATTACAATTTACCACGTCACAGACAAAAAATAATGACAGACATTTCAAGAATGTTTCAGAAAGTTTGTCCTGAATGACGCATGCACTTTTCCAAATTTAATACCTATATAATTCCAACTCTTTTCATGGACCATCTTTTTCACTGGTATGGTTAGTCTGTAAAACAGGCTGTCAAAAGAGTATGTGAAAACTTCTAGAGAAGAATATCTCGCGCGCGTGGGGACGTACACACACACGCACACACACACACGCATCTGTATGAAGACAACAAGCATGGTTAGAAGGGAACGGATCAGGAGGCAGAAAGAGGAAAAAAGTGGAAAGGGTTGGCAAAGACTGGGGGAACGATCTCAAGTGACAGAATCTCACAACAGAAACTGCAAAAGCAATGAAAGTCAAAAATGCACTGATTACCATCTGGAAACAACACACATACACAAATACAATGAGCACTGGTGTCTAATTTCAGTAACTGGACTGGACTGTTATGTTAGCAACACAGACATTTGCTGGGTTCATTCAGTTATCGTTGTACAGGAACAGTCTCTAGAATTTGGTAGCAGACAACAGACAATACCAAAGCAAAACCAGTGAAATCCCAACGAATCGCTGAATTAGGAGACATGGTTACCTACTGCCTGTCTAGAACTGTGAGAAAAATGCACTGATTAAATCATAATGATATTATGCTTCTAAAAAATTTGTTGTTAACTTTTGATTTGAATTTTTTTTTTTTTCAAATATTACAGAATCCTAACAATCACAGAGCAAAGGTTAAAGAGGACACAAGGAGAATGTGTCTTGTCATTTTTACAAATCTTTGGTCCAGCTAATCCATACCAATTCTGAGCTTACCAGTTCACTCAACCTGAATGGGACAGGACATTCAACACGAGCCCTACTTACAGTTCAAATTATGACCTTCAATTTTCATGTCACAGGGGGAAAAAAAAAAGGGTCACGCCTGTCTTTCAAAATCAAATTCTTATTCATCTGGATCTGTAAGAAGAGGTCAAAAGCTCATTCCACCAATGAACTGAACACAAAAGGATGCTAGACAACCCAAATCACAAAACTCACACACACACATATACACACATCGCACATGTGCACACATACACATGTCCTTGCAAATGTACACACAATTTATCACACAAACTTCAGACCCAGGGCCCCAAACCCAGGAAGACGTAGAAGAAGAAGCCACATCTGCCACAGCAAAGACCAATCATCAGGACACAGTGCTGGGTGCTGACGACGACTGCTAAGTGTTAAGTCAGACTACAGGGTGAACAACGCAAATATGCTGGGGAGCCAAAAACCAGCAAAGAAAACGGAAGCGAGTGCAACAACCAATCGCTGAAATTCCCTTCACTACCTGCAGCACTCCACCGCCTTCGGCCTGACCGCTAACCCCCGTGACCTCCATCACCTGACCAGCAGAGGAGGAGGAGGAAGAGGAGGAAGGCTGGGTGGTATCTCTCACCTCCTGCTTGCTTTTTTCGGCATCTTTCTGGGCGTCAGTCAGGTTTTGTCGACAGGCCAGTTCACTGCTGGCCAGCTTCTCCTTCAGCGCCTCCAGGTGCTTGTAGGACTCCTGCAGTTTGTTGTATTCCGACGAAAGCTGCAGGTTCTCTTTCCGCGACCTATGACACCACATTATCATGTGCACAAATGGAAACTAAAATCCATGCCTGGTAGTATTTTTAGAGGTGGTGCTTGATAAATTGACAAACAAGGTTTTTTTTTTTTCCCCTTTCCCTTGCAGAGTATTTCCATCTGGAAAACAACTTACCTATTGCTCAATGAGATTATTATACTCATTGTCTGGCTTATCACTATGTTGCTTTGCATGTCATTCTTTTCAACGTGTTGTGGTGATGTCCGTCTCTCAGTTTATGCTTTTGAGTAAAGAAAATGAAATACAACATGGGATGCTCCCTTAAAAACAACAAAACACAAACCAAAAAACTTTAAAAATAAAATGGGCTTGGGACAAATGAGAGCAGGATAGAGTTGACTTTTCCTTTGAATGATTTTCATTTCATCCGACAAATCCTGGAGCTGTCTGACTGATGTGCCAGACTACGGATGGAGCCAATGGACTTCCCCTTGATAATGACCCACCAGCAAACACTCATCCTCAAAGTCACCCAAGTAACAAGTGAAGGGAGACTACATCATTAAGGAAACAAAAGAAAAAAACAAAACACACACACACAAAAATCGTGTAACACTCTTGCTATCTTGCTTACAAAAAAAAAAAAAAAAAATCTCTAAAAAGCTGATGATATGCAAATCTTTTCTGGCAGCCAATGCTTCCTCCCCCTCAAGAAATCTGTTCATGATTTGATAATTATCTATAATGTCACGCGCAAGCAAATTTTTCCTTTTCAGTTACACACCTGTGCCATGCTCGTCTCTTTTACACGACATCCCTGTTTCTCTGCAACTCCTAGAAGGAACTGAACTGACCTTGAACCCTCTCATTTCTACAATCACATCCTTTCCATTCGGCGTTTTACCTACACCTACCTTTAGTCACACTTCATTATGCCATGAGTCTGTGGATGAAAAAAAATTCATACACGCGATAATTTTTTTGAAAAGGCATAAATGCCTTGATACAAACTAAAACAGTTTACATTCTAACACTAACATCTTCATATTAATGAAGAAAATTGTAAAACACACAGACAAAAGAATTCAATGAACATTATAATTGGTGATTGTGTAAAAACTGCATGACATAAAAAAAAAAACCTAACAGACTGGTAAAAAATACAGAATTGTATGGCAGTAAAACAGTTGTAGACTGTCGGGGGGAAAAAAAGAGTAAAAATATCAAGCGAACTCACATTTTCATCTCAGCTTCAACCGCCTGAATCCTCTTACGAAGATTACTGCACTCTTCTTTGAGGGCAAGGAACTCGGCTGCAGAGAAACAAATGCACCATTGCAATAAATGACATCAGTACCCCTACTGTCCTGTCTCCGTGACGTTTCATAAGTGACACAAGCAGGTCAAAACAGCTCACTACGAAACAGGCCTGAAAGCACACAGCTTGCTGTAGCAGCACTACACTGCATTTTCTTCATTTTCTAAAATTCAACTTTGAATGAAAAAAAGATCTTAGAGATCAAACATCTAAATGAAAGATTCTGTTCCAAAAAGGTCCAGAAGGAATAAAAACAAAAGCATCAAATACAGAACCTTCATTTGTTTCTTAAAACAACAGCAAGATTTCATTTAAAATACCACACAAAAATGCCCATAAATGCAAACAAGTGCAACCGTTCTAAGTATGAAAAAAGGCAACACGCAGACCATATGGTTCACATAAATACTTTCAAATGCATGCAGAGAGTGCTGGTGTACACTGCTTATACACAGTGTTAAACACACAGTGCAGTTAATGCAAGGTGAATCTGCTGCTACATCCACATCATTATTCTTTTTTTCTCTTCTTCTCCTCAATGCGATAACACCGTTTTCATCCTGATGACTGGCTTTCAACAGTGCCAGTAGTTAGACAGGCAATTTGCATGTGTGTGTCTGTGGTCTTGTATGCCTGGTAATACATGTACACAGGACTCATACTATGCACACTATGTACTGTCAGACATTTAGATGTCAATGGCATCATCATGTTAAACTTCAGTCCGTGGGGAAATAGAATGAGGAGGAGTGATAGCAAGTCTACTTCAACTACAGTACAGCTTTTCTTAGAATGTGTTCTCATTAAAACTTGACCCCTCTCCCCACCTCTCTCCCCTCCCTAAAAGACAAGAAGTAAGAAATCAAAGACTAACAGTAACAACCTGGTCCATCATGACCACACCAGCATTGTACAAAGTCCCACTGTTTAAGTGGGTAGAGATTTTGCGAGGACCTTCAATCAAGGTTTCTAATCACGAACACCTGTAAGGTTCATACCTAGCAGTATGAATAACCATTTTCTCCTCGTCCCAGACGATCTACGTCTGTACATCGCATTCCCCCTGCATCAGTGACCACTCACTCCAGTCTTCACTCACAGACAGCAACATCCAGGTTCATTCTGTCACACCGCCAGCAACAGCCGTTCTCAAGGGCCTTCAATACCAAGTCATGGGGCCACCTGTCAGGGGTGCCAGTGCTTTGCTGGTGTATTTTGATGAGGTCCAGTGGCACTTGTTTTGGTTTATCATGTTCAGGACAACAACAACCAACCCCCTACAGAGTGAAGACAATCATCAGGTTTTCCCCCATAACAGTCCCTATAAATCTGAGAAGTCCTAAGACTTTAACACGATTCGCAACAGGCATAGACATGGTAGGAAAATCAACTCCAGAATGGCATGGCAAGAAGGGCAACACAATCTGAGATGGAGGATAACGATAATTTTCGTGAGTTCCCATTGTGGTCTGAGACTACAAGCTGGGGATGTACTCTAAACTCATGTTGATTAATTTACCCCAGTACCAACCAGCCATCACAAAGGTACAATTACCTGCAGTGTTCGAACATTTAGGCAACGCTCCTGGAAATACTTCTGTCAAGTAGACGACACTTAACTCTGTGATCTAAGTCTTTCTTCTATCCAATCCTTAACCACTCTAAAACTATGGGTACTACAGTGTTATAATGGTCGTACTGGGAACTGAACTTGTGACCTTCCATCTGCAGCCCATATACTTATCATTTCACAACGACAACTGGTAGTAGTAGTATGAATCATCTCTGTTTTGAACAACTCAATTTTGTACCAGTGTCAATGATCATCAGCCAATGTTTTATCAGAACAGAATGGAAAGAAAAGAACAATTCTGAACAACATTCCAAACTTGCTTTCTGCAGGCATGTCATTCATGCTACCCACAATTCTGAATAAACATGAGCCTTGTGGGGCAAAAAAAAGGTTCAAAAGAAACAACAAACCAATGCAATGAAAACAAAACGCGGGCCTCTTAATCAGGAAGTAAAACGAAAACTGAATTGAACGGAAAACTTTCAGCAGATTCCTTCTCCAACCAGCACTCGGTCTGTCAAGCCACACAATCATCATCAAGCCTCTCAGCAGGTCTTCGCTACAACACCTCTTCAAATTTCATACACCTGACAGACTGCTACGAAACAGCTATGTAAACAGGAATTTCGCTGCAACAAGTAGTATTACAAAATGCTTACCTGTCCACACAAATACCTCATGCCCACTAGGCATGGCATTGCCTTATAATCAGGATCCCCTAAAAAAAAAACAAAAATAGGAGAACAAGATGCTAACTCTTGTCTCAGTCCCTACATTAGCCAGCAAGAGTGATTGCTCTTAGTGAGTTCAAAACACACTGTGCCATATTCAAATTGGTTCAATTAACATTTCTTTTTCCAATTACGCAGGGAGATGGGAGGGTGTCCCTACTGTTTGGACAGGCAAGTATATTGTAAAACTACTTCTCGTAATAAAATTCCTTTTTATATACATACCAGTACAAACAAATGCCTGAATATTGAAAAGGGTGGTAGGAGTAAGCTCACCTGAGAAGAGTGAGAGACATCGTTTCATTCTTCTTTTATTCACATGAGAAGTGTCTCTGTGCAGTTCCCCAGCCAAGGGACCCCTGACGTCGGAGGCTCAACAGGCAGGCCTTCAAGAAAAAGTCTCCTTCAATAGTCTGGCGGCAAAATGCATTGTCCCTGCTCTCCCTCAAAGGCTCACATAGGCATGAAGCAGGCAATAACCCAGAAATGATAAATCACAAGCAAAATCAGGAAAAGGAGAAGACCCATTATGTCAGTACTGATGGTGCTGTCTCACAGAAACTCAAGCACCCCAAAACATTAGAGAAAAACCCTTCTGTATGTGCAAATTAAATGATAACAAAGGCAAGCTGAACAAAGTTCCAAGACAAAAAAACCAAGTGACAAAAGCGTCCCTCGACACGAAGTCCGGTCGAAAACGTTCAATGGTGTGGATGTCATAAAGGGATGAGAAGAAGTCCTCATCGTAGTCGTCCTCAGGCTGTGGGGAGTCAAGTTCCTGGGAAGGGAGGTCTTCCTCAGGGGGCAACTGCGCGGGTGCGCGAGGGTCCCGCCCTGGTAGGGTGGTGGCGGGGGGAGGGGAATGGCGGGACCCTCGTGGCTCTATGCTCGGCAGAGGGCTGGGATGGGAGAGCCCGGACTGCCGATCGGACAGCGCCCGAGGTGGGAGACCCCAGGTCGACCCAAGTCTGCGAGGTTGGGTGCCACAATCGACCAAATTGTTGTTCAGGTTGGGTGTGTGTATTGAGCCACTGGTCCCTCTCGGGGGCATAGAGCCACTGGTCCCCGGGGAGATAAGCGGGCTGTGGCGGCCCAGAGTACTGTGCAGGGACTCGCCGGGGACCGGGGTAACCTTGGGCAGCAGGGGGGGAATAGTAATCGACCCTGGTATGTGGTTTCCCCCCGGGGAGCGTGCCGGGTCCCAGTGGAATGGGACAGGTTACCCGTGGTCCCGCTGGTAGATCCTCCCCCCGGAGGAACGGGACCGAGGACGTTGCCCAAATGGGGGCCGAGTAGGTCGGACCCCGAACGTCCTGAACCCCTAGGGGAACCTGCGACGGGCGAGCGGGGTTGGTCGGCCGTCTTGTGTATGTTCACAACCGTGGATGCACTCGGTGTTCCCCATACGCCCAGAGTTATGGACATGTGCATGGTCGTGCCAAGACGTGGCCATAAAACTGCGTCCGGAGATAACTGGACGCTCCTCGTGCAGGGGTGTTGGCTGCACCTGTGCACGGTGGGGGAGAGCGTCGTGAGACGGCGAGTCCGGATGGGGGGAAGAAGTGGACCCGCGCGTCCCATAAGTGCGAGTGACGGGTGGGGGTTCCAGCCCAAGGCCGTCACCCGTGCCTGTCCGCGGGCCGGCAAAGGTCCCCGGGGGCCGGGGGTCGCGCGTGACTCGGCATAGTAAGTGGATGTCTGACTATGCGCAGGAAAGCTAGAAGGCAGGGTGGCTGGGGGAGAAGCGGAATCCCGCTCAGATTTCTTGGCTAGATGGGGTCCCTTAAGGGGGGCCTTGCCCTTAGATTTCCTGGCAGGTTGAACGAAAGGCACTTACTTAGAAATCGCAGCCGGTTGCCTTCTAGCTTTCGAACGCAACGGTCGTGCGTGCGTCCGTCGGTCGGGTAGAGGAGGGAGACTCCCGCGTCCCCTCCGCGGGAGGGACGTCTCCGTCTACCGCGCAGCGGCCGTTCTCCCAAGGAGAGGACGGTTCGCTCGGGGTTGGAACCAACTCGTGGGTCCTCCGGGAATGTGAGCGAACTCTGAACGTCAGAGTTATTGCTCGACCCAGCCGAGTCCTTCACCATATTGGGCGATGGCGCCGAGCGAAACCGGAGCACACGATCGTAAACGGGAGACACGACGGTCGATCGAGGAGGATAACCAAGTCGACCGATCGATCGTGCGCACACAATAAAATAAAAATGAAAACAACGCACACAATGGAATATACAGGTAAACAAGTCCGTACAGGGACACAAAGCGCAGCAGAAATGAGCGAAACAGTGCGTGAGAAGCGACCGTGGCGTGGGCCCAAAGTGCTGAGTAACGCCACGTGTAAATACAATGACGCCGGTCGATCGCGATCGTTAAGGACACGAAGGCGAGCGAGAATTGTGACAACTGAAAGAAAGGGGTGCAAACCAATTGAGGAAGCAAATTCAGGGCGAAAAAAACCACGTAAAATACCGAGGGTTTAGAAGTTGGTGTGCACAAGAGAGGGAGACCGGCGCAAAACAAAATGGCGACGAAACCGACCCGCGATCGTCGCAGATGAGATAGTGGAATCGTGATACAAGTAACGGCGAGGTTAGAAATCGGAATTTAGGGGCAAAGGCCGTAAAGGCGAGTGAGAATGCAAGGCCGATGGACAAAGGGAGGCCGAGAAAACGCGAGGGACGTGGCGATGGAAAATGCCGATCAACCTCGAACCGGTTACGCAAATAGACCAGAACCGGGAGCACCACGATCGCGAGAAAATTTCAGCGACTAAGGTTAGAATGCTAGCCCATCCGATAACCTCACACGTCAAGATATAAGCGGAAGCCACAGATAAATGAGTACAGAGTGCAAACACAGCAATCTTTACACAAAGGCAAAGTATAGGCGAGACAGAGCACAAGACTTATCTTGCTTGGGCGACAGGCCGAAGTAGAAAGACGGACAGTACACGATCTTGGGCATCTTCCGTAATCGGAAGTAGGGTGGGGCGTCACGTGACTATCTTATGCCTGCATTTGCCACAAAACTTCGGCCTGACAGAGCTGACTGACAGCCGTTTAATGCTATGGTCTGACATGGTATAGTATACGACGCCAAACACACACACACAAAAAATCGTGTAACACTCTTGCTATCTTGCTTACAAAAAAAAAAAAAAAAAAAAATCTAAAAGCTGATGATATGCAAATCTTTTCTGGCAGCCAATGCTTCCTCCCCCTCAAGAAATCTGTTCATGATTTGATAATTATCTATAATGTAGCGCAAGCAAATTTTTCCTTTTCAGTTACACACCTGTGCCATGCTCGTCTCTTTTACACGACATCCCTGTTTCTCTGCAACTCCTAGAAGGAACTGAACTGACCTTGAAACCCTCTCATTTCTACAATCACATCCTTTCCATTCGGCGTTTTACCTTACACCTACCTTTATCACACTTCATTATGCCATGAGTCTGTGGATGAAAAAAAATTCATACACGCGATAATTTTTTGAAAACAGCATAAATGCCTTGATACAAACTAAAACAGTTTACATTCTAACACTAACATCTTCATATTAAATGAAGAAAATGTGTAAAACACACAGACAAAGAATTCAATGAACATTATAATTGGTGATTGTGTAAAAACTGCATGACATATAAAAAAAAAAAACCTAACAGACTGGTAAAAATACAGAATTGTATGGCAGTAAAACAGTTGGTAGACTGTCGGGGGGAAAAAAAGAGTAAAAATATCAAGCGAACTCACATTTTCATCTCAGCTTCAACCGCCTGAATCCTCTTACGAAGATTACTGCACTCTTCTTTGAGGGCAAGGAACTCGGCTGCAGAGAAACAAATGCACCATTGCAATAAATGACATCAGTACCCCTACTGTCCTGTCTCCGTGACGTTTCATAAGTGACACAAGCAGGTCAAAACAGCTCACTACGAAACAGGCCTGAAAGCACACAGCTTGCTGTAGCAGCACTACACTGAATTTTCTTCATTTTCTAAAAATTCAACTTTGAATGAAAAAAAGAATCTTAGAGATCAAACATCTAAATGAAAGATTCTGTTCCAAAAAGGTCCAGAAGGAATAAAAACAAAAGCATCAAATACAGAACCTTCATTTGTTTCTTAAAACAACAGCAAGATTTCATTTAAAATACCACACAAAAATGCCCATAAATGCAAACAAGTGCAACCGTTCTAAGTATGAAAAACGCAACACGCAGACCATATGGTTCACATAAATACTTTCAAATGCATGCAGAGAGTGTTGGTGTACACTGCTTATACACACTGTTAAACACACAGTGCAGTTAATGCAAGGTGAATCTGCTGCTACATCCACATCATTATTCTTTTTTCTCTCTTCTTCTCCTCAATGCGATAACACCATTTTCATCCTGATGACTGGCTTTCAACAGTGCCAGTAGTTAGACAGGCAATTTGCATGTGTGTGTCTGTGGTCTTGTATGCCTGGTAATACATGTACACAGGACTCATACTATGCACTATGTACTGTCAGACATTTAGATGTCAATGGCATCATCATGTTAAACTTCAGTCCGTGGGGGAAATAGAATGAGGAGGAGTGATAGCAAGTCTACTTCAACTACAGTACAGCTTTTCTTAGAATGTGTTCTCATTAAAACTTGACCCCCTCCCCACCTCTCTCCCCTCCCTAAAAGACAAGAAGTAAGAAATCAAAGACTAACAGTAACAACCTGGTCCATCATGACCACACCAGCATTGTACAAAGTCCCACTGTTTAAGTGGGTAGAGATTTTGCGAGGACCTTCAATCAAGGTTCTAATCACGAACACCTGTAAGGTTCATACCTAGCAGTATGAATAACCATTTTCTCCTCGTCCCAGACGATCTACGTCCTGTACATGGCATTCCCCCTGCATCAGTGACCACTCACTCCAGTCTTCACTCACAGACAGCAACATCCAGGTCATTCTGTCACACCGCCAGCAACAGCCGTTCTCAAGGAGCCTTCAATACCAAGTCATGGGGCCACCTGTCAGGGGGTGTGCCAGTGCTTTGCTGGTGTATTTTGATGAGGTCCAGTGGCACTTGTTTTGGTTTATCATGTTCAGGACAACAACAACCAACCCCCTACAGAGTGAAGACAATCATCAGGTTTTTCCCATAACAGTCCCTATAAATCTGAGAAGTCCTAAGACTTTAACACGATTCGCAACAGGCATAGACATGGTAGGAAAATCACTCCAGAATGGCATGGCAAGAAGGGCAAACACAATCTGAGATGGAGGATAACGATAATTTTCGTGAGTTCCATTGTGGTCTGAGACTACAAGCTGGGGATGTACTCTAAACTCATGTTGATTAATTTACCCCAGTACCAACCAGCCCACAAAGGTACAATTACCTGCAGTGTTCGAACATTTAGGCAACGCTCCTGGAAATACTTCTGTCAAGTAGACGACACTTAACTCTGTGATCTAAGTCTTTTTCTATCCAATCCGTAACCACTCTAAAACTATGGGTACTACAGTGTTATAATGGTCGTACTGGGAACTGAACTTGTGACCTTCCATCTGCAGCCCATATACTTATCATTTCACAACGACAACTGGTAGTAGTATGAATCATCTCTGTTTTGAACAACTCAATTTTGTACCAGTGTCAATGATCATCAGCCAATGTTTTATCAGAACAGAATGGAAAGGAAAGAACAATTCTGAACAACATTCCAAACTTGCTTTCTGCAGGCATGTCATTCATGCTACCCACAATTCTGAATAAACATGAGCCTTGTGGGGCAAAAAAAAGGTTCAAAGAAACAACAAACCAATGCAATGAAAACAAAACGCGGGCCTCTTAATCAGGAAGTAAAATGAAACCTGAATTGAACGGCAGCAGAATTCCTTCTCCAACCAGCACTCGGTCTGTCAAGCCACACAATCATCAAGGCATCTCAGCAGGTCTTGCTACAACACCTCTTCAAATTTCATACACCTGACAGACTGCTACGAAACAGCTATGTAAACAGGAATTTCGCTGCAACAAGTAGTATTACAAAATGCTTACCTGTCCACACAAATACCTCATGCCCACTAGGCATGGCATTGCCTTATAATCAGGATCCCTAAAAAAAAAACAAAAATAGGAGAACAAGATGCTAACTCTGTCTCAGTCCCTACATTAGCCAGCAAGAGTGATTGCTCTTAGTGAGTTCAAACACACTGCGCCATATTCAAATTGGTTCAATTAACATTTCTTTTTCCAATTACGCAGGGAGATGGGAGGGTGTCCTACTGTTTGGACAGGCAAGTATATTGTAAAACTACTTCTCGTAATAAAATTCCTTTTTATATATACATACCAGTACAAACAAATGCCTGAATATTGAAAAGGGTGGTAGGAGTAAAGCTCACCTGAGAAGAGTGAGACATCGTTTCATTCTTCTTTTATTCACATGAGAATGTCTCTGTGCAGTTTCCCAGCCAAGACCCCGACGTCGGAGGCTCAACAGGCCTTCAAGAAAAAGTCTCCTTCAATAGTCTGGCGGCAAAATGCATTGTCCCTGCTCTCCCTCAAAGGCTCACATAGGCATGAAGCAGGCAATAACCCAGAAATGATAAATCACAAGCAAAATCAGGAAAAGGAGAAGACCCATTATGTCAGTACTGATGGTGCTGTCTCACAGAAACTCAAGCACCCCAAAACATTAGAGAAAAACCCTTCTGTATGTGCAAATTAAATGATAACAAAGGCAAGCTGAACAAAGTTCCAAGACAAAAAAACCAAGGACAAAAAAGCAAAAAGACAAAAAGCAAAATCCTGGCAGCATAGGCAGATGAACTAGTGACCATGATCAGCGTGGATGTTTTGTCGCTTAAGACAACCATTATCCCTCCTATACAGTCAAGAGCTTTCATGTCTTCAATCATATCATGTAGGAAAAATCTGCCAAAAGTAGTCTGTGATTTCCAGCCTTCCACGATGTTCACCAGAGACTGCGACTGGCAGAGAGAGCCCAGACTTTATGTGTCCTTACATTCTCAGCGGTTTTCGGCCATAGATGTGAGCCTGGTGAACAACCTGCCTCAGCCAGGTGCTTATCGTCTGGTGTCGGACAGGAGCTCTCCCACTGGCCAAGCCACTGATGGAAGCTCAAGGAGCCTGACTCTGTCCTCTGCTGATACTTTTTCAATGTTCGGCCTAGACATTTTAATCTGCTCCACCTTTGATTGTCTGGGTCTGGGACTGGAAGATGAAGGGGTCAGCGGAGACAAGTTATCACAAAAAGGGGGCTGCTTTTGGGGGTTAGCGGTCTTGGTTAGAATGAAGGGTACACTGTAAGTGAGAGCGAGCCATCATCGTGCCACTTCCAGAACTGCAGGTCCCTGAAGAAGGCATAAACCCATTCACTCTACAGTCAGAAGCCAAAGTTGACCGAAGAACATGTCTCCAGGGAGAGGGGAGCAATCAGCAAGTGGCTTGAAGTCACTGGAGGTCAGATAGTCTAAGACCAGTGGTAGACTCCGCTTGCAGCACAGCTAGATCTTACTTTCCCTAACAAGCATTAAGCTGCCAGCTCTGAAAGGAGGAGGGCTCACGGCTGAGATCAAGCTGAGAGAAAGATAATGATGCTTACTGCCCAGCCAACCACAAAGGCGCAGGCTGAGGTCAAGGTCTCCCCCCATGAGTCTGGAAGCTTAGGCGATGGCTGACCTGAACTTCATAAGGGTACTCACCTTTTTTCCTTTACAGTGTAGGCTTTCAAAAAAAAAAGGGCCACATCTTCAACTTTAGCAAGAAATACTAGCCTGATTACACCATTTGGAGAAGACCTACGATGGAATAGGTGTGGCTGGGAGAGAAGGCCGACGCTCCACCCAAAACTCATCAATATTAAGACAAATATCCAACTCGCAAACCGAATGTCATGTCATATCCAACAAGTCTTCGCACAATTCACATGGTAAGAAAGAGGAACATCCAGTAAAGGTGATGGAGGTCTCATACAGGCGCACATGGTTCTCCAGGACAGAAAAGGAGAAAACTGAATTATTTCAAATATGGCATTATGTTGTAAACTCACAAAGGGCGATCACTCTTGCTGGATAGTCTTGGGATCGAGATAAAATTAGCTCCCTGCTCTCAAAATTTTGTTTTGGGGGAATTCTATTAATAAAGCAATATTCCATACCAAGTGGGGTTAAAGCATTAATTTGCTAAGGTTAGTGTAATCTTATCTAAGCTGACCTTTGTCAGCTCAGACGCACAGCAAATGACTTGGGAAAAAAACAATGATCTAAGCTTTTTCAGACAAGCACACTGCTGTAAATGCAGTCTCTCTAAAAGACATAGCCTCTTGCCACATTTTTTTTTTCTTAAGAATACTGACGGGGTTTCACTTTTTAAACAAATGACACAGCTAATCTCACATTGTTGATGTCTACAATTCTGAAAATAAAAAAAAAAAAAAAGAAAAAAAAAAAAAAAAAAAATAGGATTTTTATAGGGAAGTAGTCATGGCAGTGAGATGATTCTAGTAGTGGAGAGACTGACAAAGTTTAAAAAAAAAAAAACAAAACAAGTCTTTACTGGAAGGCATACCTGATAGGGAGGAAAATCTATTGTAGACACAAAAAGCAAGTCTTCATAGGGTGGTAGTCTTTCTACAGAGGAAAAGCTACCGTACACACAGGTAAAAATAATCCAGAAAATAACAAAGTCTTTAGTTTACTAAGAGCAGCCTTTACAGGAAGGCAAATCCACGTTCGCACAGATAAAAGTGTTAAAAAAAAACCATGTCCCTGGGTGGTAGACTGTAAATGATGGTAGTCTTTTATCTATCTATGCTACCTCCAATTCTCCCCTTTAAACCCCCCCCCCCCCCCCCTTCCCTGGCAAGCCCTCATCTCCTACACTTCTCAACCCCTCTCCCCCTTCTGCCCCATTCTGGTTGAGAACTTTATGACAACATGACTCTTTACTTGCCAGACATGAACTTTCTTATTTGGAACTCAAAGTGCACTTAGCAATTATATCAACAAATTTTGTTCAAAATCATGACCCAAGCATGGTGAAAAGCAGAAAAATGAAAGAATTTCAACAATCGAAGAATTTTCATGAACCGTATCAAACAATGCTCCTACATTCTTGCAAACTGGAACAAATGACAAAATGATTTTCCCCATCAAAAAGGGAAAAAATAAATCAAGAAAATCCACAAAGCCACAGACACACATATACACATGTGTGTGTGTGTGTGTGTGTGTGTGTGTGTGTGTGTGTGTGTGTGTGTGTGTGTATATATATTGTTAAAAAAACATAAGGTTTAAAATTCTACCTACAGTGCTGTTTCATGTGATTGCAATCGTCAGGATGCGATGGGTCTGTGTTGCCTGTGTTTCATAACTGCTTGTGTTGTCAGTCATCACATGCTGTCTGTGCTTTTCATGTGTTTCTGATTTTTGTTCATTGATAGGAATTTCCACTTGTGTCTGCAGTTGTTAACCCATTTCTATCCTAGCGTTTCAAGATGTCAGTTGTGGTTTGCATAGTATTATGTATTTTTCTGTTGAGCATAGGTTACATCTTTTGAAATATTGTTGTATGATGCTGCTCTTTTTATGATTTTCCAGGATATATTGTAGTCTATTTTTTTTTATCTTTAAGCTTCCAGATGTATTTGCTCAGTTCTGTTTGGTTTTTGTATCTTTCTTTGTTGAATGACTGTTTGTGCTTTGTATCTTTTTTTGTAGAATGACTGTTTGTGGTTTGTATCTTTTTTTGTTGAATGACTGTTTGTGGTTTGCATCTTTCTTTGTTGAATGACTGTTTGTGGTTTGTATCTTTCTTTGTTGAATGACTGTTTGTGGTTTGCATATCTAGTTTTTTGTTGACACTGGCTTGCAGCACAGCTAGATCTTACCTTTCCTAACAAGCATTAAGCTGCCAGCTCTGAAAGGAGGAGGGCATGGCTGAGATCAAGGCGAGAGAAAGATAATGATGCTTATTGCCCAGCCAACCACAATTTAAGGGCCAAGGTACTCACAACCATTATCTATCCATCTATCTATCTATATATATATATATACACAAATAAACATATATAATATATATATATATATATATTACATACATACATACATATATATTTTATATATATATATATATATATATATATATTTATATATATATATATATATATATGTTAAAAAAAAAGGAAAATCAGCACATCAGAAGGTAGAAAGCAAAACCAAGGATCCACCTGGATGACTAAATAAAGAAAACCTGAAAAGCCACACAAATTAATGTCCTGTAGTATAACTTCATTTCAGGATGAACTATCAAGCCAGTGATAAAACAATGGAAAACACAAAGCCGCGCAAATAACCAAACCAAGAGAAAACTTCATGTGTTCCTTTCCAGAGCAGGAAGGTTGGGTTGCGGGACTGGCTAAAGAAGGGCAAGAAACAAAAGGGGGGTGGGGGGGGGGGGGGGGGAGGAGGAGGCAATGAAGGGAGAAGAAGGGGGGAGGGGTAGAGGGAGATAAGGCCAAAAATCAAAGAAAGAGACAAACACCCCAAAAGCACAACAACAACGGCCATCTGACAATCACCTGGCTGTGATTCTCTGAGTTTTTTTTTCTTTGCTTTTTTTTTTTTTTTTTTTTTTTTTTTTTTTTTACCTTTGCTGCGATTAGTTGATCGGCCTAAGTACGGAGAGTCCCATGAGCATGGCGAGGGGAGGAGTGACGCTCCTTCCGCTCCGCCTCCACCTCTTCCTGCAGGACTTTGATCTTGTCTAGACACACACACAGCAATGCCACACGTTTACACTGTTCACTGATCCTAGGATCCTAGGAGTTGAAGGCAAGGTGAGGGCGGGAATCAACCACATCAAGGCCAAACATCAAGTGTGCAGAGAAGCCAAGGCAGCATGAGTGGTTTACTGCAGGCACTGGGAGCGAGCGAGACAAGCCGACAACACCTTCGAACACGTCCAGTTCCGTACAAAAGCAAAGCACCCAGGGAGATGTCAGAAAGCGGAGGAAAAATAACTAACCCTCATGCAATGGCTGCCAACAGCAGTCCACAGGGAAGGACAGTCGTGTCAACCAAAAAGTGTTGTTTATGACCAGTAAAAACCAAAAAGCTGCACATACTAAGAGCTGTGCATTTACCTATACAAAGCTACAGCATGCTTAGCTCCATGCACGAGGACTCCAGTTTGTAAAGCAGCAAGGTCATGTGCACCAGAAATGTCTTAAGAAGTTGGGAAGATCTTGTACACCTACAGTTTGTGCATGCTCCAATTTTCAAAAATAAAGATTAAGTATACATACAGGTTTTCAGACGCAATACCAGTTTTGTCAAAGTGATTCTCAGCAGTGCACACACATGTCTAAATACAGGGCAGACAATAAACAATTGGAGTATAAACACACTATATACATACATCTAAATGCACGGCAGACAATAAATAATTGTTGGAGTATCAACACACACACACACACACACACACACACACATGCACTGTTACACATACAAATATGTTGCTAATTCAGCACTTTCTTCGCTAAAAATGTATAGCCATGTGAGCTTTAATTCTATACTCAACTTTGACCTCACAGATACTTTCATCTGGTTCTTATTTAAAAACAAAACAAAACAAAAAAAAAAAAGATGGCGTCATCTGAAGAACAATGAATACAAAGGACTCTACAAAGATCTTTTTTCTCTTTCACCATAAAACCCCTTACAGACAACCTCTAATAAAAACTGGATGTTTGGCCAGATCCTTCAAACAATGAAAAATCCTGTGACTTCTCATGTCCAGTATCCACTCGCACCAATCATTACTGCACCAACTGTGCCTTATGTCGCTTTTACAACATAACGATCCAACATCCTACTCTTACCCTAAGTTCTGCTAGCCTTCACACACCATAAATCAAACTTGGATCTCTGAACCTATCTCTCTAACTATACACAGTTCTGCACCCCCACTCCCTCCCTATTCCCACTTCCTCGCCCCTCTCCCTTAGCACTCCCCATTTCTCTTATTCCTTGTGCACTTTAAATCTCACTTTTCCGTTCCCATCTTGAAACTGCACCATAAATTCTTTCCAACTTATTTCAGTCTACACACCTAAATTTCACCAACCAGTCCCAACTTCAACTAGTAAATTGTCTTTCAAGACTCATGCCTTAGTTTTAAGCCTTTTTAAACCCATCTAATGTTTACTTTCTTTCGTTCCATTTAAATCAACCAAAATTTGCACTCTATCAACTGTTCTTCATTTGAAGAGAATCTTCTACATTTTCCAAAAATGTTTTTACCCCCTAAGTTAGGTGCGTGGCTCCCATAGACTACCACAGGTCACTTCCATTAACGTTGGCCTTCCAGTGGAAAGCCTTCCATGCTGCAAGTAAATCAGGGTTCAGACTTGGAGGAACAAAATTCCCAACCTTTTTCCCAACCTTTTCCCAACCTTTCCCAACCCCAGCACCGGTTTTCCCAACCATGTCACATCTCATACACATGAGTTTTGAAGAATAGAAAGCTATAATGCATGCAAATGTCGATCAATGGCGATTTTCTGGGCAAGAACAGTAACTCTTGACAAGAAATGGTTACTCCCCATAAGTAGAGCAAACTGTCAGTCGTGATGTCAACGATTTTCGGACAATTAGAATTTATTTGTTTATGCCTTTGTTGTTTGGTTTTTTTCTGTCTCTCTGGTTTTGAAGATGCTTGTTTGAGTTTTTGAAGATGCTTGTTCAATTTTCCCAAACCTTCCCAACCCACAGACACCAAATGCCATTTTCCCCAAACTTTCACAACTGGGAAAAGGACCATCCGTTTTTTCCCAAACCTTCCCAACCCCTGGCAAACCCTGTAAATGGACAGCACAGCACACCACACTTCACACAGAATGTGATGTACAACATGAAATGAGCTGCTCGTCACCTCATGCTGTTGGCCGCCAGAGGCACAGACAGAAGGTAGGGGTGTCAGAGGTAGACCTGGGAATCTGGCTTGAAAAGGACACCAAGACTCTTCCTCTATATGCCATCTGCATTTCTTCACATTTTTCTTCTTTCCTGTTAAAGCTGCTGTCCAAAAACACCTACCCAGCTATTAGAATCTAGGTTTCTTAATGTAATCTTTTTATCATTCTCTTAAAATAGTGTGTAAGAAGGATACCATATTTTAAAGGCCAGAACTCCAAAGTGTTAACATCTGATTTCTTCAAAACAGCTTTCACCATAAGAAACAGTGTCAACTTTTTAATGGAAAAAAAAAAATTATGTTCCACAGGTGACACAACAACTCATTTCAGCTGAAAAGTTTTACATATGTACAGCAGCACACATGAGCTGCAACACTCCACTATGTGCATGACTGTACTTTTGTACGTCTTTTCGGAAGATATGATACATCAAAGTCAAGTGCCCAACAAGTATTTAGTGCATGTGCATGTAACAAGGGAGTTGCCCCAGGGAAAACTGTGCATGAAAAAAAAAAAAATAGCAAAAAAAAAAAAAAAAAAAAAAAAAAAAGAGAAAAA
Source organism: Conus betulinus (assembly GCA_016801955.1). NCBI lineage: Eukaryota > Metazoa > Mollusca > Gastropoda > Neogastropoda > Conidae > Conus > Conus betulinus. The sequence goes on along the minus strand of JADBJO010000127.1, from coordinate 496,197 downwards.
AAAATTTTTTTTAAATCCATGGACAGATAAAAAAAAAAAAGAAGAAAAAATGATTGTGGGGGGGGGGGGGGGGGGGGCAAGGAAAAAAAAAAGGGGGGTAAAAAATGGATGTGGGTACACACGAATAGACAGGCAGAAAAAAAGGAAAGAAAAATGCGGATGTGGGTAAACAAAAATGACCATGCAGGGGGAAAAAAAAAATCAGGTTGCATTGTACTACGGCAAACACAGAACTCAATTTCACATGGAGCTGTGATGATGCAATGACACAATACAAACCTTGAATGAGACTTAGGTAATTGCATTTACCCTTCCATGCCACACATGCGATGACAACACTACAATTCTATGAATGATATCACTACACGTTGCATCACAAGAATATAGTTATGATGCCAACACCATGAAGATGCATGCCACACAAACATCATGAAACACAAAATCATTCAGGGTGAACCAGGTCAGGGCCAAAGATTTGGAAAATACGTACATGCATGTGCTCAAGAAAAGAAAACATCATAAAATAGAATTTAGTTCACAATGACGAACAAATACTCCGTTTTTATACAATTTCTTTTTTGTCCATGTTTTCCAAGATGTGCTGCTGTGATATATGATGACATGACACACTGAATTCAACGGTTTACTTCTTAACCATCATATCTTATAATCATTTGAATTAATCACACACACACACACACACACACACACACACACACACACATTGCAACACTCGCACACGTCACAAAAGTATTCATTTGAATCTGTATTTCACGTACGTGTGTGTGTGTGTGTGTGTGTGTGTGTGTGTGTGTGTGTGTGTGTGTGTGTTGTGCGTGCATGCGTGTATGTGTGCAAGAATACATGTGTGTGTGTGTGTGTGTGTGTGTGTGTGTGTGTGCGTGTGTGCGTGTGTGTGTGTGCGCGCGCGCAAGTAGTTACATATTCACTTTTGCGTATTTTCTTTTCCAAAACTGTTTCAACATATGATCATCATTTTTGTCATCAAAATCAACATACACATACCTGCTTTCTTCTTTATATCCTATGACAACAAATAAAACAAAACTAGGTTACAGCTGGGTTTCTAAAGAATACACTTTCGTCCCTCAGTGCTCAGAGGACAAGCCTATCTGATCTCAGTCATTCGGTTCAATATAAAACATCAACTATGGAGTGGCACAAAAGCATGGCGTACTATACTGCTGCTGCAACTTTTGTGCTAGTATGCTGAAAGTTTCCACATGTATTCATTTTTGGAGGTGAAATGTTTAACATTGGTCAGTGATTGCTCTTACCATTGATTCTGCTGTAGCCACACTGATCTTTACACAAACAGCAGCTGCATGCTAGGTTGATATACAGCGTATATCAAAGTTTTTGTTTCAAGAACCCAATGAACGCCGATACAGATCATTTACAATGTCTTTAGTACGTCTGCTTCGGTCTTCTCTGCGCACACACAGACATACTAAAGAGCAAGCAATGGCAGTGTGTGGTACCTGGTTCGAAACAGGCCTGTATAGACCTTAACCTGGAATGTCACACACGGACACGGACACCCTTCACATAAAAGATCCACTGGGATGCAGACCCCAGATCAGCAAGATGCGCCCAGGACACAGGACAGACATCTGCAAAGCATCATATACACAGCCCCTACCCCCTTCCCTCTCTGCCGTTCCCCCTCCTCTTCCATAATGTTCATGGCCATCTGCCTCAAAGTCTAGCAGATACAGCGGCACACTACACACAGACAAGTCCACAAGAGGGGATGATGCCTCCTTGAAGGAACTGCCACAATTACTTGTGAATAGATGCATTGCTTCCAGCCCTGCCAGATAGGATGGTTTAAAAAAAAAAAAAAAAAAAAAAGAAAAGGAAAAAAAAAACTAACTGCAAGTCAGCAGTGACCAATGCCTGTGAAGTTAGCGCACACTTAGCCAGCAGGGTAAGATGCTAAAACACAATGGCAAAGTATAGAAGGTCTTACTGCGTAGTTGTTCAGCTTCGTTGTGGCTTTGTTTGGCTGCCTGCTGAGCAGCTTGCAATTGACCTGAGGCAACAGAGAAGGACAACTTCACATAGCGTAAACAAAGTATAAAACAACAACAACAACAAATGCAAAAATGCAAACAACAAAAAACAGAAACAAATTTTCAAATATTTGAAATGTACTGTGCAGAACAGCAAAAAGCATGCAATGGATTCCTCAGTGAAACATGATTTGATACAATCCATAAATATATCTATTTCTAAATGAATAAGTGCCAGATTTGATAAGCAGATTTCAAACTACAGCAGAAAGTACAACTGTGCATGCTCTTTTACTCTACTAGAAAAGCAGTCAAAAGGAAGTGTGTTTGCAAACTGATAAACATAACACTGTACAACGATTTAGTTTTCAAGAACATTCAATTTTTCTCTCTACTTATGGATAAACTGAACAACAGGACACTCAAATAGCATCAGAATTACGTATGAAGAAGTGACAGAAGATCCAACTTCGGCTGATCGTTTTGAAAACAGAAATCTTCAAATGTTTACAAGTGTATCAATAAGAACATGGAACAGAGAATCTTAAAAAAAAAAAAGAAGAAAATACGAAAAAAACAGTAATGCAAGTGCATGTCAGCACATGCATGCATGCACACACACACACACGTGTAAACACGCACGCACGCAGGCGCGCGCGCACACACACACACACACACACACACACACACACACACACACACAGAGCACAAACAAACTTACTTCTGCTTTCTTCCAGGTCAGCCGTTGTCTGGGTGTGCTTTGTCCTCTCATTTTCCAGTTCACCTAGAACATACCATGCAAACAAGCAGTGCTGTTACATACCGATCACCCCACAAGACTGTGCACCTTCAGCATGGAACGCACATGAAGCACACTGGAAATTCTCAATAAAACCTCCAGGCATCACGTAAAAAAAAAAAAAAAAAAAAAAGGCATCTCTTTAATGAGAGGCAGTCTTCACTGGCAGGTCAATCTTGTGCAGACAAAAGATGAATCAAGGCGAAGAACAAAGTTCTCAAACAGTGGGAGGTCAAAATAGTGACTGTCTTTACCACTGGGAGGAGAGGTGTTGCCACCGTGTACATGTATAAATCAGGGGAGAAGCCCTAAAAAAACATTTCATCCATCTCTCCCATTCCCACATCTTCTAATCGGAAAGTAAAAGGTCTGAACGCCCATTCCAGAAAAGGACGGAAAAACACGTCATAAGAGATGAACAGCATCTGCAAATATTCTACATTTGGGCAAGTTTATGCCCTGGTGTATTCTTTTAAAAAGGTCATAAGTACAGCCAAACAAAGTATGTTGAAATCATTTTCACTTGTCAACTAGTCTACCTAATCTCAACCTCACCTACAACACTGTCCTACAAAGACAAATACGCTCATCTATAGTAGTCCCAGGTGGAGTGGTGCCATTGTGGATAAGACAATCCCAACAAGAGTCAGCACACAAAGTCTCCAGTTCAATTACTGACAGCACTTACTTTAAAGACCGTTCACTCAGAAATGGTGAAAGCAGACTTTCAATACTGTTGTGATAGCCATAAGAAAAAATAATTCCTCTGAAAATATCGAACTTTGGATGGAGGATTTTCTGTTTTCAAAACAACCCTCTTTCAACACTGGACACAAAACCAAATGCAGAACACATCAGATCTCAGCAGAACTAGACAGTGCTGACTACTAACATGGAATTGTTTGACAACACACACACTTTTACAGGCTGACAAATGTGCTGGGAGAAGCTGCAACAACTACAACAGTGCCCCCACTCAGTCACGCAGGATACAGCGTGGCTGAACACGTGTAACTTGGCTGTGTAAGTTAACCCCCTGCCACGATCCCTTTGCGCTTGACTCACAGACACTAATACCCAAACCACATCTAAGATACAGTCTCAACTTAACGTCAGCATTCTGCATTCAGACCCCCGCAACAGCATATACGTGAGTCTTGACACCCAAATATAATGCAAGAACATGTATGCAGAACATCTCTCGCATAAACATAAATGCACATATGCATGCACACTTACACATATTTCTTGTCATAGGGCATAGCATTTGCTCTGTGTGTGTGTGTGTGTGTGTGTGTGTGTGTGTGTGTGTGTGTGTGTGTGTGTGTGTGTGTGTGTGTGTGTGTGTGTGCATGCATACGCGTGTGTGTGTGTGTGAGTGAGTTAGAATGTGTACCTGCAAATATAGTGCTTGTTTCCATTTGCCATCTTGCAACTACGGTGTTTGTTTGCATTTGCCATGTTATCTGGACAGTTGCATGAAAACAGACCCACACTGTGTGGACCACCCTCATCTTCTGGACACCATCAAATGCAATATGTCTTAACATAGTTGTCTGCTGACTCCTTTCATCATGTTAAAATATCAATACTTCATAGGTCATACGAAATCAGACCCACACTATGTGGAAAACCCTCATTATATGGACATCCACCCAATGCAGTATGCCTCAAAATGCCTTTAGTTTTGAGAATGTGTACTTGGTATGGTTCCTAATATAATGTCTTTGGCAATAATATTTTCCTGAAAGACCAAGAAAAACATCAGAACAACTTGGAAAATCGATGAGCGCATCTTGTCTACTCCTATGTGCCCTGGTCATGGGGCCAATGCATGCATGTGTATGGGGTTTCACATAGAAATCTTTGTTTCACAACACAAAAAAAAATACAAGCCAAATCAATGGAGACATACTGGTATCAAATCATTCTAAATTATCCTAAGACAGGATTAGTCTTCTTGTTAGTAGCACTAGTACCTACCGCTTCCTTCTTGTATACAATCCCCAAAAGTAATAACAAAGTAGTGATTAACAGACTTTGAAAAATTTCCTCTAAAAGCAGAAGCTTCTGTTAATAACAAACACTGACTAGACCAGACAACAGCCCCTACTGTAAGACATAGGTCAGGCGCTTCACAGGAATTCCAAGTAAGGTTAGGGGGCAGCTCTACAGTAAGAACTCTCTCTTAATTCAACATGTGCATTTACATGTACGCCTCTGTGTGTGTGCGTGTGTGTGTGCGTGTGTGTGTGTGTGTGTGTGTGTGTGTGTGTGTGTGTGTGTGTGTGTGTGTGTGTGTGTGTGTGTGTGTGTCGTGCACGCGCGTGCGTGTGTGTGTGCGCGTGCATGCTTGTGCATGTGTGCACATGTGTGTGGCTGTGTGCACATGTGTAAGTGCTGCATACACACTCACTGATGCACCGAGGATGACAAACTGATAGGACAAACTGGCTTGAACCTAATTAATAGGTCAGCATATCTCAGGCTCAAAAAGAACAGGGCAGTTGAGAAATATATGAGAAACGCTACCAAGGTTTTTTGGCTGTGTTCTGTTGATTTTATGATCAGTACACAAGCGAACCATAAGCTGTCCTTGTGAAGTTCTCTGCTGGTACATTTGTTTGCATGTTATGTTAACAGGAATGAAAGATAGTTTTTTCAATAAATGCTGTAAGTAGAAATGTCACTGACAATGGATACTTCTGAATATTGAACAAATGTAATTTAACAATAATTTTTCATGCAATGTCACAGAGTTCATCACAAATGTTTTTTTTTTTTATTCTCCTGTGATTTGAATGAAGAAAAAAAAATCTATGACCAGGACATTGTGAAAACCTTAATCTAAAAAAAAAAAAAAAAGAAAGAAAACAGACAAAAACAGACAGAAGACAATATTCAATGAATCACTGAATGAAACTAGAGCTACCAGCTGACTGCTGGAACTAGTGCACTGTTGATTCGAATTTGTTTCACCTGGTCAGAAACCGACACTGAAACTGTCTTGAATACAGACTCTGCACTTTTTTCCCATGACATTCTGATGAATCATATATGAGATCGGTAGCTTTTACACAGTAATCAAAAGCACTTTGTAAATTATTGCAAGAGCTGTTAGTTTTACTTTCTCTGCATTTTGGTGCACATCATCAATCCAAGGATAGAACCATTTCCATTATTCCTGGATGCGACACGCTGGAATCCGTTTACTGGCAGTTTTGTTTTCTCGTGGTTTGTTACACCATGATCGCTGAGCTATACCCTAAGCACTGGTTGCTGATGGACTTGCATCCTTTCTTACAATTAAGTCCATACACTTTGCTGGCCTTTTGTCAGGCCACACTTTCTTTACAGGTGGCATCAATTTTGTTTTCACTAACCGGCTATAATGTTTTTAGCTAAAACTGTATGTCAAGCAAAAGGAAATGTACAAGTTCTTTCTCTTGTGCATTACCAGAGAAGACCCAACACTTTTTAGCGAGGTTATAAGATATGATCTCTTCATTTATATAATACCATACCAACACCGCAATGGGCTGCTTTGCAGGTACTAACTGAACTGTGTGTAAACTTTATGATCCCAAAATGTGAAAATCAATCCGTTACTTGTCTGCTGGTGTAACGTTTCAATGGGATAACTGACCTGAAAGGGGAGAAACCCTCCAGTACATTCTGAGTCTGAATCGGACCATAGCCAAAAATCTACACCTTGGTGCACCACTGAATGCACGTACAAAAATGAGTTATTTTGCATAGTATAGCACATGTATCTATGTACTGTCCATACAATGCTTTATGCAAGAACAGTGTGGTGCACACTTGCCTTATGCTATCAAAATGAACACTCAAAAAAAAAAAAAAGGAGCTTCTTACTGGCTATGCGTATTCACAGAGACAATTTTCTTCAGAACTTGTACATCGGTAACAAGCTGTAAGCTATATGCAGAGGTGACTTTCACTACAGCAAAAAGCTGACAAAACAAAGACCAGTCATAAATAGAACATTAGTACAAGCAATTCCCATTTCCCTGCAAACTCAATGTCACCCTTCCATGTAGATGGCATGCATAGAAAGTAGAGGGCATACCCACAATGAAAAGAGAGTCACTACTTGTGGTCATTCTGGCTGTGTGATATTTTCACACATAATCAGACCTGCCAACCCCCTAAGAGACCAATGAGTAAGAACTGAAGCTCTGTGAGGCAGAAAATGTGTAATTTCAGAGAGCTAAGAGTAATCAAGCGTGACACTTACTTTTCTCAAACAAACACGATGCGATGAAAATTGTTCGCACAATTTATGTGAACTGTACTTTTCTTCAAACAACCTTTTAAGTGTAACAAGAAATCTTTACAAATTATGAAAATGTAAAAAACACTGGAAACACATATGCGAACATATGCAATGACACCTTTGTTCTTGCCAGTCATCACATTTGTATTATCACAAACCAAAGACAGGCAGTTCTGCCATGGCACACCAAGGCTCGATAGTGCGCCAGAAAAACCTCAAAAATGTTCTCCCCTGTTGCTGACTCTGTGCATGTGGAGTTGGCTATCAGCTCAGAGAGGCGATTTTGTAAGTCTCGCACCACCCCAGGAAAGAATTTGTCCCCCCCCCCCCACTTCATCAGTCCCCAACACAAACGGTCCATTCTGCAGTCCCCCATGGCATGGGTCCTCACAATGTCTGTTGTCTTTGTTCGACTGCTCTTGAACTGTTTGTCGATCTCCGAATCTAAGAACGCTTCTTTAAAAAGCTGGGATGCATGGTCGGCTGCGCTAAGAGCGATGATGTACTCGACAAAAAATCCTGGCCATCAATGCTTCAGCCCGAATTACCCTTTTCCTCAATTCATCCTCTTTTGAGGTGTCTACAGTCGGAAAAAAAACTGTGTGATGCTGGAAGAATTCGGCATGTTAGAGGAATGTGCTTGCGTGACTCAAGGTGACGCTTCACATCCACCATGGGAAATTGTGAAGTCGGACTCGCAAGTGGTACACCTTGCACAATTTACACCTTTAGCCGAAGGTCGTATGCAGGGGAATTTTTTCCGAGTATTCTTTTCGGGACTTTTGACCAAGTTTTTTTCCTTTTTTGCATCTTGTCCAGAACTTTCTGCTCCACGTTTCGACATTTTCGTAACTTCAAACTTCAAAAGGACGCCAACTTCGTTGAATGGTAAAGATGGTGAAATGAACTGCGCATGACCCGAAGATTACTGGTTATACACACGGCGCTGTGTGTGTCTGTACATAAGCCGATTTTTTCGTCCGTTTTTTTTTTTTTTTTTTTTTAAAAACTTTCCACGCGTAATTTTTTGGCTAAATGCGTAAGATTCATCACTTGGGCGTAATAAATTACGCGAAATGCATAATGGTTGGCAGGTCTGCACCATCTGCATAATACAAATAAAACATGAAGTTGTGAAGCCAGACAACACCCTGTCCAAATTCAACAGCACACAGATACTGTCACATAAAAAAATCCAACATGTTCCCGGCATGCTGAGCCTGACACCTTGTTTCCTCTGAGTAACAAGCAGCTGATGTTTACTAACATGTGCTTTTGTTTTCATGCTGTCCTCAAGTGATACGTTTTCTTTCATGTACTCAACCATACAGCAACCCTTCACCCAGTCCTGGCAAAGCTGACCACAAAGGCAACAAAAATTTTACCATCAGGCTAAGCCATTCAGGGTTTCTGGTAAACTGCATTCATACTGGTTGGTATATCACTGAATATGTCTTGAATTTCAAATGATTCATCATCAAGGGGGGTTCAGCTGACAGTTCTGACAATGACAGGTTCACCCATCAGTAATACCTGAAGAGAAACCTTGTGCTACTGCTTCCCCTTATTTATCTCCTTTGCTGGTTCAAAGGTGCATGTAGGTCTGTGTTGCTGAGCTGTCTTATGGTGATCTGTAAACTGCCATACATGAATTGAAATTGAATGAACATGTTTGAAAAAAAAAGTACAAATTAGTGGTGTAGCACATAACAGCAAGACCTTGACCAAAGGTTCCAGTAATACATGGAATGTATTTTTTCCAGCTTCCACCTGGAAATGATGGTAGGATCTGGGTGCTATTTAATAAGCCAATAAGCTGAGGTGTGTTGCGCACCACAAACTTTAAGGTGTATCCTAAAAAGTAATAAGGTAGCAGCACATCATTCCTGTCAAAAGTGCATAGAGCACTCCATTTTGGCAAGTCAAAAAGCAAAACCTGAAAGACAGAGGAAGCAAACAGTATGCTGGGGTTGGACAACAGGACTGCATTGTCCCTGGAGACGACGCTGAAACTTCTCCCTGACAAATCTGCTGTGACTTCAAAGTTAGGACAGTTTAAACACACATCCTGACCTGTGCACCAAACACTGGGCGCTGGGAATTCTTCCAAGGTACACACAGATTTTCAGGACATTTTTTTGCGCCTGACAGTGCCTTCTCAAAGCTGTCGAATTTCTAAGACTTGACTCGCATCTCTGCATGAACCAGAATCGATCGTAAGCAGATAACCAGTCAATTGCAAACCCAGGGTTTTGTAGATCTCATCAAGCAATGCTTAATGGCCAGTCTGTAGTGTTAAAACTTTACGATCTCATCAAACAATGCTTAATGGCCAGTCTCTAGTGTTAAAACTTTACAAAGAAAAAAAAAAGAGTAGTTTTCACATAAAGTGTGAACAGATTATACACTTTTCACAATTCATGTTCCTGGGTAATATGAAGTGTGTTTATTGTAAAATGAAATACAAAATACTCCCTAGGTGTATAGTTACACTGGTCTACAGGTCAGCAAAATAAAGCGGTAAGGTAAGGTAAGGTAATGTTGCTTATAGCCCAGCCGACCACAAAGGACCATATCAGGACTGTCACCACCTTGAAATCAATAAAGTGGTAGCTTCCCCCAAAACGGTAAAGGCATTTGACAGTGCTGTTATTCTGATTGTACAATTTTGTGAGCAGATGGTAAAAAACGTTGATCTGTCTGCTCTGAGAATGAATACTGAGAATAGCCAGTCAAACACCACCAAGTAAATTAACAGATAGAGAATCAAATCCTTAGTCAACTGCCAAAAATCCTCTACTGCAAGACAAGTGCAGAAACTGATTTAAATGAGAAGCAAAAAGAACACCACTAAACAGATTACAAAAGCATCAACATCAGCTTGGACTTCATGAAGTTGAAAAAAAGAGAAAAAAAAAAAAAAAAAAAAAAAAAGCCTTTCACTAAAACTGAAAAAGTCATCAACATACATACAAGCAATCTAGATTAAAACACGGAAGAAGAAAGAAAAACAGACAATGAAGGGCAGTATCAGCTAACAAAACGACCATCAGCAACTATCACGTTGCTACTGTTCTGCTCCAACCCCGATTAACACCAGCAAGCATTATGACTACCCACAGGCATCTACAGTAGATACACATAAGGCTGACCACACACACACACACACACACACACACACACAAAAACAGAAGAAAAATCTGTAGGCTAGAGAAATGATCACTCACTTCTGAGATTGTCCAAAGCTTCCTGGCTTACTCGGGACTGTTCCTGCTCCTCCAAAAGACCATCTGGCCATTTGGGGAGAGGACATGTCCAAGGTACCAAGAACAGCAGGTCGGAAAAAAAAAGAGAGTACACACATGCATCGCATCAAATGCTTGAACTACAAAAAACAAACAAAAAAAAGACAATTAAAGCTAGAGCAAAACTGATTTTTTCTTGAAGCAGAAGTGACTGAAAAATTCAGTGTGCTTGCAAACAAATCTTGCTGCCTTAAAAAAAAAAAAAAGAACAAAACTGGTTTCCTAGGGTGACAAATAGTTGGTCATAATCACCTGACCCACCCTACAAAATGTAATCACAAAAATAAAGTAGGACATTGCAAAGCTAAAAACAAAAACATACAAACAAAAAAGAAAAAATGTACGAGAATGAAAGTGAAAGGTTATGGCATGTCTGAAAAAGAGTCCCGCAAAACTGCTCCTAAAAAGTGCAGAAGAATTGCACATAGTGGACTGACTCATGAAACGAGTGTTCTTTCCACTAACGAAAGTTAAACTTCACCACTTCTCTCCCTTATTACTGAGGCAGCTAAAAAGTCCTATCAACAATTCTGCTGCACTATATCCGATATGTTTTAAGTGCTTTAGTGATTAAAGTTTGTTAATTACTTTACCATCTGGCCAAAAAGAATGGTTTATTTCCAAAAATTCTTATAGTTACACACAGAGATACATACACACACACACACACACACACACACACACACACACACACACGCACAGAGCACAGAGTGCAAGTAAGGAAGAGTCCATAAGCCTGAAACTGAGCCTTGAGTTTACTGTTGTTAAGCCTGAAGCGCTTGCTGGCAAACCTGAAAACAATCTCCTCCAAACCTTCACTTATTTCCCTACTTATTCAGTATCTCTTTGGTTCCAAATACTGCAAGGCCCTCTGGTCCATGTGCCACTGCCAAAGCTAAAAACAAAAAGTGTAAAGTCTTGGGTATAAAATGTAAGATTGTTTGCATGCAAAAATACTTATGCAGTGAAACAATATTCAACGTCACAGAGGAGCCAAAGACACTGATTTTCTTGCACCATTTTTCAAACCTATTTCTACAGTGATTGCTTTCATTCAACCCTCTCCAGTTCTTAACCCCCAAGTCCATTTCAGACAGCACCTGCGCATCAGGTCTTGCCAACAACTTCATTTTCAACTGGCTCCAGTAGCTGGACGCTTGCCCCAAAATCAATGGAGGGAGAACTCTTTTTCCATCTCCACAACTGAAGATCTTAGTTAGCTGACAACAAATGCACAAAGGTAAGTCAAATTCAGTAGCGGGGGTGGGTGGGTAGGGAGGAGAGACACTGACCTGACTCTCCATGGGCCTCTCTACCACAATAGCATTGGTACAGTTTGGAGAGGAAGGTAACTCTATTGCTTACACTGGCTGACCATCTTGAAGGTTAACCTGCACATCAAGCTTGTGAATAGAACTCTTTCCCATGCTGGTCCAACCCTCGTATGAGTGTCAAGGAGAAAACGGAAACGGAGAACATTCTGCACAGGAGATGCACGTCTCATGTATGGAATCCACATCAAGGTACCATTTGTAGCAAGACAGACAGATGCGCAAAGCTGTAGTAGTTGTAGCAGATGGTTTTGAGGACGATGAAGTCAACGCCAAGGTGCACAACAACGGAGCCCAATGCTGAAGAGAGGCAGTGACAAAACGAATTTGTGGGAATAATCAGCGAAAATTCCCCCTTGGGAAGCAACATAGACACAACTCCTTCAGAAATAAAAGCATGCTTCAATAGGCATTTGTGGGAATCTGTGAGCTCCGAAAACATGAAGAATGAACTACAGATAGCAGAGAGGGGCATGTTCTTTAACCAAGGAAAAGGACAAAACTGACTTAGTTCGAATATGCTGCAATGAAATGAATGAAGGGCAATAGCTCTTGCTACTTTACTGTGCATGACGGTGAGGTTAGTTCCCTGTTCTCCCTCCCCACCCCTTTATTTTTTTTCCTGATTCAGCTATCCTCCACACGACGTGGGAATAAGGCACTTGTTTGGACACATATGAGAAATCTGATTTTCCCAGCAGACTTCCAAAATATACTCATTTCGTGTCTTCTTTCATTCTCTTTTTTCTTTGTTTCCTTTTCAGATTACAAAGTTTTGTTCACTAAAATATTCATCACCAATAATTCTTTTCAATTTGTAATGTTTAGTAACTAAGTTTGAATTAACAGATGGACAAAACAACAAAAACAAAACAAAAAAAACCAAACCTAGCTTCCCTTTGACCAGAAAAAAAAAAAAAAAAACTTTTTGGCCGACGGCACATGCTCCTATGTCTTTGTTAAGTAAACTGCTCAGAAGACATGTATATTCTGAAAACAGAAGCTTATATCCATGAATAATATACAGCAGGTGTAATGTACACATTTCAGGATGGTACAACATGTTCAAATTTATACAAATCTTTCCAGCTCCCATCACCGTATCGCTGGGCAGAAAAAGTGTACAGTACTGTATGAACAAAGCCTGAATCGAAAGCTTACTGAAAGCATTCTTTTCTTTCCCCAAAGTGTTACTTCTCGAAATATATGAAAACATAAATACGAAATAGCAATTCTATAAAAACCAAGTGCCAAATTGAAAACAAACAAGGAAATCAGTGATTTTGTGGGGAAAAAAAAAAACTACAGTAAAAGAAAGTCAAAAGATCAGAAATTAATTATCTATTGCAGGATGATATTTGTACACACATGCATGTGCTTAGCATGTGAAAATAGAATATACATGAAATATGAACACTTGTACAGGAAACCACAAGCTTACCTCTCAAGTCAAGGATCTGTTGTTTGACTTCCTTCGTGGCCGATTCAGCCTTTCGTAGTTGATCTGCACAGTAAGTGATGTGAAAAAGTGTGTGTGTGTGTGTTTGTGTGTGTGTGTGTGTGTGTGTGTGTGTGTGTGTATATGTGCGTGTGTGTGTGTTTACGTGTGGTAGTTTATATGCATGCAAATGTGCACATGCAAATGCCTTTAGAGGCATATGTACATGTGTGTAGATTCTGTAGAAAGTTAAAAAAAAAATTTAAGTTCGCTGGAACGTAGAAAACAGAAAGACTGGACACTTTACCTTGCAGGTCACTAACTAGGTCTGCTTTCTCTTTGGCCACCTGCTGAGCCTCGAAATACTGAACCCTGAGCTCGTCAAGTTCTATCTTGGATTTCTCAAGTTGAAGGCTGGATTCCCTGATTTCATCTGCACGCATACAGACAGGCCCCCTGGAAATGCTTACAATCTACAGTCATATAACCAA
>JADBJO010000127.1:435000-477500 GCA_016801955.1 Conus betulinus | reverse complement strand
TTTTGTCACTGTCACTCCAGCATCACAACTATCAAACACGAAACATCACTACATACACGGAACATAGGGCAACACAACCACCACATAAGCCGGCAACTTGCTATGGACACAGCATGCAATAAGGCATCATGCACACCTACTATGTCAATGTTATGTCAATGTAACTTCAACATTTCCTTGAAGAGAGTTGGAACTAACTGGCTGGCAATACAAACTCACAGAAAAAAAAAAGATAAGCAAGTCATCTTTAAAATGTAAACATTAAAAAGTCATCATTAAGATGTACAGAAAAAGAAAGAGAAATACTAAATATCTTCATTCAAATGGAAAATGAATGATGATATTAACTTTCATTTCAATGTTCTTCGCTGAAATACAGTCAAAAAGAAAAAAAAAACATCATCTTTTTCATAGCTGCCAACCTTCTGGAGTCAAAACTCAGGAACCAGGGTAAAAAGAGGGTGGAGTGGGCTTAAGAGGAGACAGTTTAGCTCTTGCCTTAACGCATTTCTAACACTCTTTATGTTTTCACTTGACAAATGAAGGGTTTTGAAAGGAAACCCATTTTCCACACATACAGCTGCCCAACATCCATGTAACATCATTTGGGTTCTACTCTGTAATACTTCAGTATCCCTATTCAAAACTGACGGCCCAAACCCAACATAAAAAAAAAATGGTGATTTTTCACTAAATTAAGGACTTTGGAAATAATTTCTGACTTCAGAAAATTAAAGAAAAATTTAGGAGGGCTGGCAGCTATGCTTCATTATGTAATAAACTTTGTAGTTAGTGAATCTAACACAAACTGAGGAACTACTAAACCTGAAAATTGCAGTATGTCAGATCGTCATTGTGGCTCCTCCAGGAATACTGAAGTAATACATGTGCAGAAACTGTGCGTGCTAGCTTTTTAGGGTGGAAATGATAACAGAGAGGCAGAAAAATGTTAGCACTGTAACTGATTGGAATGGTGTTAGTATTTGGAAAACTGTCCCGGCTGAATTTCAATTTTTTCTAAAAAAAAACAACAAACAAAAACAAAAAAAAAAAACCTTCACCAAAATTGTAACATATGGTAACAATGACCAGAACATGCATTAGCATTTCAAATTAAAAAGCACACATTAAAGTCTTGTGATCAAGATACCAGGCTGCAACTGGACATGCACATATCTAACTTGCTACATGTGTCTTACATACCTACACATCTTGCAGGATTCTGTATATGGACTCATATCCACATACTTTACATACCTTGCAAGATTTGTATACAGAATCATATCTTGCAGGACTAAAAATACAGGCATATATCTTGCAGGATTGATATATATGGGACTTCTTGCAGGATCTTTGTAGATGCATATTTTACAGGATTTACACTGCAGAGTGATGTATACAGAATCATATCTTGCAGGACTCAAAATACAGGCATATATCTTGCAGGATCAATACATCTGGGACTTCTTGCAGGATCTGTGTAGATGCATATTTTACAGGATTTACACTGCAGAGTGATGTGCTATAGGTTCTTCACGTTCATAACATACGGTACTCTCTCCATCCCTCTCACTCATCACCATCACCAGCACCCAGCAGCTGAGCACTTACGTTTTAAGTTATCCAAGGCATTTTCCATCATTTGGTTCAAATGCAAATCTGACTGGCTAGCTTTTTCTGTAAAACAAACATCAAGTTCACACACAACAGCGAGCACAGTGCTGGAACCTGCTGTGAAATGTCGAGTGGTGGCAATTCTGAAAGCTTGCCGTCAGTAACTGGGATGTGCTTCGAGAACGGAATTCATGAATGAATACATTTGGGGGTACGTTCCTCTCTGTTTTTCATTTGAAAGATTCTTAAAAGGCACAGTAACTGAAGGAATAGTTCTTGAAGGCATTCTCCTTCACTTGTTTTCAGCTCTGTGTTTCAGTCTCCCCCCCCCCCCTCAACGTTTTCATGAAAGATGTTCATTTTTTCAAACTAATGTTGCTAGTATTCATACTGTTACTGTTTTCTTCGTTATTTTACTTGTTTTTTTTGCTTCATAAATCTTCATAACATATCAGTTTAAATTTTTGTTAGGCTTCTGAGTCACAGAACAGTGCAACAAGTTTACTGTTTTCAAACGTGTGAAATGTATCAGTATGAGACAAGGTCTTATGTATAATAAAAATCTCCAATCCATGAGATGTTTGATAAAGAGTCTCTCACAGTATTAATATGAAGCTGTAACGTCTGTTCATGTCTACATGCATGAGACATTAAACAAAGGAAATGTTCAAAGCAGATTCCATCAAAACCAAAGAAAATCAAACATTTGAACTTCAACTGAATAGCTGATACAACAACTTCAACAAAATAGGAAAAAAAAAAAAAAAATCACGACAAACACACCAACCAAACACTACCAAATATTTTCTTTAGTCCAGTTATTTTTTAAGAAACATTCTTCTTTAAAAACATTTGAACAAAGTGTTCATGTGGCAAAGTTTCTTCTTCTTCTTTTTTTTTTTTTTATCATCAATTCCACAAAAGAACATTAATCAAACAATATTTGGTTATTGTAAGACAGACCAGGCTTAATACTACTGATTATTCTACAATATTAGGCAAAATTAGGTTACCATCAATGAGATAAAAGACAGTTAGCACTAATCACGTCCTTTTGTATCGGACCCATATTTCTTATTTTACATTAAATTAGATGTGCACAACCATAAAAGTCCAGGGCAATATCCACATTTTTTTCTTCTAAAAACTGAAGATAATGTTTTGAACCAAAGCAGCTCTACAAATGATTTAAGACAGCATCTTCTCGTCGATACAATATCTCCTCTTAGAAGAAAAAAATGTTATTGCCACCCCCTTGAAATACCACAGTAAAAAAGTAATTACATGTGTTATATGGTACGAAAATACCAGCTGCAGTAAGGTGTATTACATGGTAAGAAAAACACAGTTTTTCAGGTGGGACTCGTTCACTTGACAATTGGATTAACTGACGTTCACTGCCCTAAAGCTTTTACCTCATCAGCTCTGGCATATCTAAATGTTTACATTTTTACTCTTTCTTTAATTTCAGTATTGTGTCTTCTTCAACACTTTGAAGTCAGGCTACCAGACATGAAGCACAAGCAGCCTAAATATCTACACAACTCATATACTGATAAGCTGCTGCTGTAATATATATATATATATATATATATATATATATCTCCTCCATCATTCTGCCTTTCTATGGCATAACCTTCACACAAGCCAAAGCAAGAAGTGAAAGGCATGTTCAAATAGTGAGCATTTACCCGACTTCCCCATTTCTTTTTTTCTTTCTGGGAGATCGATATGTTCATTCTCTTAGACAGCTTTGTGGGAATCTATGCTCTACTTTACACTCAAAGCAGAAACACCAGGCACATATACTGCAGATAAGTTTAACACACCACGTTTCACAAACATCAACAGCTGTTGCATGTTTCGCACATGGTCAGACAGGCAGACATATCTTATCCATCTATCAAAACTTAACAGCTGTTCCAGGCATTAAACTGATATACACTGCTTATCTGTGGATAACCAAAGCTTCCTGGCTTTAATTTATGTAGATCTGGGAGAGTTTATCGCTTTCCACAGTAACATCAGCAGTTAAATCCAGTCACACTGATCAGCTGTAACTGACCAAATCTCAGACTACTAATTCTTATCCCTGGCTTCAGTCAAGACATTCAGAACAAATGGGAGGGGGTAGATGGGTGAGGAGGTTGGCAATGGGAATGAGAGGGTAGAAATGGATCATTTTTGTGTCAGTTGGCAATAAATCAGTTATATATGAACCAAATTGTGAGTGAAACAGGAACTCAAAACATTCTGAACAAAAGTAAGAACTAAAGAGAAAAATAAAAACCAAAACACACACCAGACTCTACCCAAAGAACAAGAACAACACACATATGCTGAGGAGAAAACAACATTAGAGTAATGGCTTGCATCCAAACAAAAGTACTTACCTTCAAGTGTAGCAATTTTGGCAAGATACTGTTTAGAATCCTGCTGAGCAATTTCAAGCTCTTCTGTGCACACACACACACACACACACACACACACACACACACACACACACACACACACACACACACAGAGTTTAGAAATTGATTTTCAATTAGCTGGTATGAATAATAAATACATAATGTCAAAGTATCTTTTTTCATGCATTGGTAAGTGCACGTGTGTATGCACATGTGCGTTTATGTATTGGCACACACACACAGACACACACACACACACACACACACACGCACACACACACACTTGCACGGACACACAAATTTTCCATCAGTTTGTTAATTGCCAATACCTCTTCCACCATAATGATAACAAAAATTGTTAAACACATAAAGTAATTAACATACATACTAAAAAAAAAAAAAAAAAAAAAAAAAAAACCCTGCACAACAGACAGAATCTTAACATGCAGGACTACCAGGGCCTCAAAAGCACAAAGTACTCATAATTCACATCACTGAAGCCATAGCAGAATTTTTTTTTTTGCTCCTACTTACCTGTCCAAACAAATGCCGTATCTCCACTTGGCATGGAACATCACTCTAACAGGACCCCCTCCTCCCCCTCACAAAAAAAAAAATATGAAAGCAGGGAGCACCATATTCAAGCTAGCTCAGTTTTCTCCTTTTCTTGCAAGGGAATACAGCGCCCCCCCACCCCCCCCCCCCCCACACCCCCAGCTTTCTGGAATTTGGACTTTGCTTTTTTTTTTTTTTTTTTCAGCACTCACGGATCCTCACAAACGTGCATTCACCTTGCTTTTACTTCTGATCAAGCACCCCTTTCTACCTGACTTTTAAAAGAGGAATTGTGGCTGATAATTCTTGCAAATAACGTTCTATTGCTGCCTGTCTTCAGCATCTGGCTCTACACTATGGTGTCTAGCCTCCAAGCTGTCTGCTACCATTATGGATTCACATTCTTTCCCTCTTACGTAAAGAGTGCCCTTCATGCCAACACTCATGACACCTGCATCTCCTGCGCTCGTGTGAGAGAACTCTCAGCACCATCTGGTGTTCCCTTTGCAAGTTCACTATCTGGGTTAACCTTCAAGGTGGTCTGCCAGGTTAGGCTACAGGCAAGCCCCTTCGGCAAAACTTTGTCAAACATGTCAGAAAAGATCCATGGGGCTAAGGTTCCTTACAGGTTTCATTCGTTTTGGGCTCAGCCTTCTCTCTCTCTACCTACCCTCTCCAAGCTATGCCAATGTTGCAACAGTAACGTGGCCCATGGAGACAGATCGGCATCTTTCCCTCTCCTGCCCCCATCCACAACCCCCACCTGCTCCGTGCTCTCAACCCGTAAGCACCTTGGAAATGAGAAGCAGAAGCTAGAGAATGCGTCATTGGAGATGGGCGATCCTGCCATCCTGTGGCATGGATCAGGGCTGGACAGTTTCCCACTGACAGGAGATTCAACATGGGTCCCTGCTGCAAAAGGGCAAGTCTCTGTGAATTCTGGCAGGGAGGCCTGAGTGTCCTCTAACCGACCAATCGGGTATGTTCAGTGAGAATGTGGATGAATGCAGCACGGGTGGTAACAGAGATGAATGTAGTAATCATGACGACTCTGATGCTTCTATTCCTAATTTGAAAGTTTCTCTTAACAGAGCTGCAGTTTCTGTTGTTCAAGACAGCCTACCTCCTTCATCTTTCAGCACCTCCACTCCTCTGCAGGGTGTGTGTGTGTGTGTGTGTGTGTGTGTGTGTGTGTGTGTGTGTGTGTGTGTGTGTGTGTGTAAAGTCACAACTTTTTCGAGGAAAACATATAAAACGAAGTTTCGCACGCTTTTCTTCTAAAAAAAAAAAAAAGTACTGCAGTTTGAGGATACCCTGAATCATGTTATTGCTGATTCTCTGTTCACCTTTTTGGGTGTCCCTCCAGTTCCAATTGTATACCCCAAACAGTTGCCCTGTCAACAATGACACTAACATGGCCATTTATGCTGAGTATTCAAATCCTGACTTGCATTTTTCCTCTTTTTTTGTCTAAGCCAAGAACAGTCAAAATTCAGCCTTCCACTTTCCGCCTATTTGCCGGTCTAATGATCATCTGGTCTCCTCCATGTCTTTACTGGAGTTGTCCTCACTCTCCCTCATGTTCACTTTAGGACAGGGCACGATCTATGAAGATGACATGCAGAAGATTTGAATCTTGCTGGAGATTTCAGCTTCTGTGGTTCTGTCGATCTTTTATCCTACTTGTGCAACACTTAGGGTGACCCTGAGACAAGTTTCCTCTCAAGAAGTCACCTTTCGGCAAAACTCTGTCAAACGTGTCAGAAAGGTTCCATGAGACTCAGGCTTCTCGCACCTTTCATCCACTTTGGGCTCAGCCTTCTCTCTTCCTTCTTTTTTTTTTTTTTTTTTTTTTTTTTTTTTTTTTTTTTTTTTTGTCCCAACTTCTGCGCCACCTCAGAGGCAGTGCACCCACGCCGCTCATTCCAACATCCCGTCCACAGCCACAGCCCGGCTGGTCCCGCCGCAGCCACGGCACCGGCAATCCACAGGGAGCAGTCAATGTCAAGTCGTCAAGAGGCAACCCACCGGAGAAGACACTGCACTGCTGCCGAGTCATTTCGGTGGTGTTCAGTGGCGCCTGTTCTGATCTAACATACGCAGGACACCACCTACTAAGCCCCCTACTGACGACAATAATTGCTTAGTCGCGGAGCCGGCGTGAGTGAGCTCTCCCCCGGAGGGCGCTACCACGTCCGTCCAACGACAGCCCCCATGGACTCACCGATACCGGTGACCCCGACGGAACCAAAGCAAGGCATCACACGTGGAGAGGACATCGAAATTGAGGTCACCATGAGAGCAGGGCATGAAGGGCCACAGAACTTGAGACTTTTTTTTTTTTAATGCTGATCGATGAGAATGAGGATGATTAAGATGATGCTACGGATTTCCATTTCGGTCTGAGACTACATGACAGGGCTGTACTCTACGCTTCCTTTCATAATATATCCTGGCGTCAACCAGGCCCGAGAGATACAGGCACCTGCAGTGTTGGTCAGGAAATTTGAGCAACACTCTCAGAAACGCATCCATTAAGTGGATGAAACTCGACTGTGTGGTCCCAGTCTTCCCAACTGAGTCCGCAGCAAACTCAACTCTGGGTAGGAGCCGGTCGGGGCAGAAAAAACCCACATGACTCTGATGGGATTCGAACCCACGACCTCCCAGCCGGGAGTCCGCGACGCTAACCACTTCGCCACGGCGGCTGGTTCTCTCTTCCTCTACCTACCCTCATGTTTCCTTTCATGACCAGCAGTCCTCCCAACCCAAACCCTTCAATCTCCTTCAAGACACACTCCCCCCCCCCGTTCCTGCTTCATGTCTTCCTTTTTTATGTTCTAGAATTCGTTTGAACAGGTAAGTATGAGAAAAAGCACTTCTACTTTAGAAACTAATTTTACAATATAATCACCTGTCAAACACTAGGATGTCCACCCACCACCAAGCTAGGTCAGGAAAAGGTGTATAAACTGAGCTAGTCTGAATATGGCAAAATGAAGTGAACTCATTATGGGTGAAACACTCTTACTGCCTCACTAGTTATGGAGGTGATGTTAGCTCCCTGCAATCTGAATTCTGTTTTTGTTAGGATTCCGATACGGTATTTGTTTGGACAGATAGGTATGTCTTAAAAATCAATGTTAGCAATAAATTTCTCTTCACTACTTTTTTTTTTTGTTTTTTTTGGAAGCTGTCTTTGTGGCATCCTCGGTGTCTGAGAAGTCAGTTTCAATAACGCTTTCATTCACACTCTGCTTCCATTTGGCAGACTAAAAAAGATGGAAATCTCGCCAGTTACCACATAGTTTCAACTTGACTTATAACTTAAAATGGCCAGCAACAATACCACTCAATGTGGTGGCAAAACTGCAGGTGGCTTTTTCAATTTCTCTTCCACTTTTTCTTCCTGACCTTACTGAACTTGAATCATTTTAAGACAAAGTCAGTCTACAGTTAAACATTATGTTTATCTCGTTTCTGTTTTAAGCTGCTATCGAGTTCTGTAAAGCATCTTTTAAATTTTTGCGGGGGGGGGGGGGGGGGGGGGGGGGGGGGGGGTGGGGGGTGGGGGGGTGGGGGGGGGGGGGTGGGGGGGTCTTATTTGTGATTTCTGGCAAAGCATTTAATCACAAAGTATATTTCTTGCACCAAGATCACAAGCACTGCTGACAATTCAACAAGCAGTGAATAGCAAATAAAAAACTATCCATTCCATACAAGGTATACATGGACCATGACATACACTGGCCACGAAAAGTCTGACCACTATTATGCTGAAACTATTTTTTTCCCTTTCTATTATGGATTAACCTCACACTTTAAGAACCCCCCCCCCCCCCCCCCCCCCCCCCCTTCCCTCCTTTCAACCTTACTTCCCCACCCCCTACCCCATCCCCTCTTCTCCTCCATCAATTTAAGGGCCTAATCTTGAAGGACTTTTGGAGACTATCCAAAAGCGTTCTAACATCCACTTACTCTGCAGCTGCTCTATTCTGTCACTGCTCTCCTTCAGCTTTGCATCAGATTCTTCCAGCTTGGCTGTATTCATGACAGAAAAAACAAAGCAATCTTTCACAGTTACATAGAAGTATACAAACAGGAAGTGGAAAAAAAAAAGAGGCAAAAGAGGGGTGGGAAAGAGAACAGATACAGAAAGAAGACATATGACGACACAACATCTAGAAAGAACCAGCTAATCAATAAAACTTCCAATTTTTCAAAATCAGGAAGCCTAGAAACCCTTGGGAGAAGCCTTAGCACCCTGTAGGGGCAGTTCACTTAAAGGGTCAGGAGGTGAAGGGCCCTTAAACTATGAAATGTTTGGAGGGGGTGTATTCCTAGACAAGATGTATAGTTCCAATCACTGCATGCCATCAGGAGTCATGCATACTTCAAAGTGGTTCCTGCGGGAGTAACACTCTTGGGTCATTTATCAGAAAAGTTTCGATTTAGATAATAACGGAATTTCATGGGTCATAACTTTACCATTCATACAATGAATGATATCCATAGGCTGCTAAAAATCACTCAACTGAGATGCCTGCTCACATTTCTGCCTCATTTGTCAGAGCTGATAAATATCAAGAACAAATTACCAATAAACAAACAACAAATCTACTGAACTGTTGCATCAGAGCATACATCTGAAAAACAAAAACTATGTAACATGTGGTCAAATTCAATTAAAAAAAAATTATTAACAAATGGCACTTTATACATGGAAAAGATTCTGCTTTCTTATGTTTTATTTTCATGTGCACATAACTAAACATGATTTCTTCAAAATACATTTGTAACATACATGTACGTTTGCCTGTTTGTGAACACATTTTCTCATATGAGCAGAAAAATATGTTATGATTTGATTGGTAAGATAAAAAATCTTTGTGCTTTTAGTTAAACAAAACAAAAAGAACCAATGATCAGTGTAGTATAGGAGTAAAAACAGATAATAATTCTTAGGCAGATAGTAAGATGATACTTCAAGTGAAAAACAATAAAAGAAACAATCAAGCTCACCTTTGTAGACCTCTATTTGTGCTTGCAGTTCTTTCAGTTTTTCTGGAACAAAAAGCACGAACATCTGTATGCTTCAAATCACCATAATCATGTTTTATTGGATGTAGAAGCCATCCACAATTTTCAGAAAAGGTTAACAAGCAGCAAAATGCTGTAGTGTTTTTATCTTTCACAAAGTCTCATTTATTTACACACACACACACACACACACACACACACACACACACACACACACACACACACACATACTAGACACACATGTATGAACACACACGAACGTGCGTATTCATTACAAAATTTCATCTTTCCGTCAACATCCATCCAACCAACACTTGCACCCATACTCTCCCCCCTATTCCTTCCAGTCGATTCATGTGTTCAATGATCACAGCTTTACTAATGTACATACACATTCATACAAACTCTGATATTCCCCAAAACTACAAAAATATCTATACCTCTTCTCTTGTTCTCCCCCCCCCACCCCCTTCCAAACTTCCTCACTAACAATCTAAACTCACTTCTGTTGCATCAAAATTTTCCCTGACAAATCCCAAATGCACTAAATGCACATGACAAACAAACAAACAAATGTATCTCTACGTAAGTACATATATAACACACAACATCTCTTCCTTTGCCCCGTAACCCTTTCCCTCCATTTCAAACCATCTAAGCAAACCTCTCTAAGTATGGTAAGAATCGCATATTTATGTATCTGCATAAGCAGCCACTTCTTCATACTGACCTCCATCTCCTCTTGAATCATTTCATCCACCTTTAATCATTTCATCCACCTTTTGTTTGCTCTATCATCCCCTTGGCGCCCCCCCCCCCCCCTCTCCCCAACACACACACACAACCCCCAACCCCTTTCCTTCCTGAAAATAGCAAAGCACATACCTTCCAAGTTTTCTGGTACGCTGTCTTTATCACCCAGAGGAATAATGTCCTCTGAAGAGATACCTGTGCAAGTGGAAGCCAGATCTTAGCATCATCATCCAAATACAGGATAAACAAATACTTCTGACCAAAAGAGTGCTACTACCACAAATGAATATACAATTATTATCAGTTACCACACATTTCAAGGAAATTTTTTCTTCTGTTTCATCCAGACACCTTCAATTTCATCCAAACACCACGTAAAAATCAACGTTCCAACATCCGCAAAGTCAAGCAGATCTGAAAACCCTTTACAACTGTTACATTCATGCAGTAACCTGTTCAGTGATCAAACAAACAAATTGAGGCAAACTGGGACACAGGAAAAGCACCTTTCAAAATATGCCATTTTGAAAGTGAGAAACAGGCAGTTGTTTAAAAAGAATGAATTGAGACCCATCTTTTTCAACAGAGTCATGACAACTGCACACTTTTCCCACATATTAAAAGGGAACTTGTGGTGAGCCTGATGCATTAGGAAGAGAGAAGCTGACTTTTATAAGATTAAAAAATTGAACAAGCCTTTAAAAAAAAAAAAAATCAACAAAAGCAGGCAGAAGCTGGTCATGTAGAAAAGTTAAAGGGTGGATAACTATACTTCAAGAGAACGACCAACATGCAAAAGTAAATTTCAACTTAAAATATATCCCTCCCTCCCCTCCTCCCAACACACACACACACACACACACACACACACACACACACACACACACACACACATGCAGACACATGCACACATTCTCTCTCAAATCTAAACACAAACACCCTCTTTATAGACTCAAGTCTAAAAACAGAACCATGATTTACTGCGTACAAAAGATGAAGAATAAAAATTATATCTATCACATCATCTACTATCTTGAACATTCCCGGAGGCTACTTTTCAAAAATGAGATCTTAAGCTTCACTACACTGGCCAGGTAGGCTGAATAAATTCACAAGTCATATGAGGAATAAAAGTCCACTGTATGAACTTCTTCTAAAGAACCAGGGACAGACTGATTAAAACATAACGAGTATGCATCTGTACATATGTACATACATAAAAAGAAACAGAAAAAGAAAACGATGACCAATCACCTTCCAAGCCAAGGTCCAAAGCCTTGTCCTCTTCCTGGTTTGTCTCCTTCTTTAACTCTAGTTTCGCTGTCAATGAACAGTATGTACATGAAGCAACTTAACTCTTCTCTATGACACAAGAATACGATGGTGACATCTCCGAGTAAAGACCAGACTTTGTATATTATCACCAATACAAAATTCCCTGACCCTTCCCTTCATAATATCAACATCATATCTTCCCTGACCTTCATAGCTTCCAACATCATCAATATGGGAGTTTGTATTATACTCCCCGTTTTGGCTAAGTATACTTACCATGTCAGACCATAGCATTAAACAGCTGTCAGTCAGCTCTGTCAGGCCGAAGTTTTGTGGCGAATGCAGTCATAAGATAGTCATGTGACGCCCACCCTACTTCCGCCTACGGAAGATGCCGATGTTCGTTTACTGTATGTCATTCAACGAGGCCTGCGCGCGCAAGGCAACCCCCAGGGAACCTTGGCGCTAGAGGGGAAGGTAGGGCGGGCATTAGAGTCTCTGACATGGTAAGTATACTTAGCCAAACACGGAGTATAATACAAAAACTCCCCATTTTGGCGTTGTATACTATACCATGTCAGACCATAGCAGAATTTAAAGGAATAGGAGGAGGGCCGGCCGAGCGCCCTAATGGTTCCTGGGGTAAAAACCGATATGGCTGCATTGGCCGCCACAAATGAAATCCCTTTAGAACCATCAGCCCTGGTCATGCGGATGTCCCTTAGATAAAAGTTTATGAAAGGGTTCTCCGAACGCCAGTAGGCTGCCTCCAGGAGATGGCGCACGGGGACAGAGTGCTGGGAACGCTGTGGACGTGGCCAGCGCTCTGACCTCATGGGCTCGAGGGGAAAGGGCTGGGAGGTCTTTGTACGCCTGGGCATAGGCAGATCTGATAGTATTGGATAGCCACCTAGAGATAGTGCCCGCGAGATGTCTTCTTGTTGTTGGGGTTGATGGAAATAAGAAGGCGTCTCTGCGAGGAACGCCTGGGGCGGGAACGCTCCCAGTAGTATCTGAGGCACCTAGAGGGGCACAGGTCCATGTCCCCACCACACTCGCTGCCTAAGATGTCCGCTAGGGAGCGGATAACAAGGGAAGGAGAGGCCGTGCCCGGTTCCTGGTCTTCGCTAAGAAGAACTCAGGCAGGAACTTAAGCGAGACCGAGCCGTCTCTGTGAAAGGCGATGTCCCGAGGGTCCCCGCTGAGGGCATGAATCTCACTTCGCCTTCTGGCTGAGGCCAGGAGAGAAGGAAGTGGTCTT
This sequence comes from Conus betulinus, assembly GCA_016801955.1. Lineage (NCBI taxonomy): Eukaryota > Metazoa > Mollusca > Gastropoda > Neogastropoda > Conidae > Conus > Conus betulinus. The sequence continues at coordinate 464,591 of JADBJO010000127.1, read as the reverse complement.
GAAGGAGAGAAGGTCAAAGGGAAGGGAGCGGAGGGGCTCGAAAGGGGGTTTTCTGAGGGCGTCAAGTACCAGAAAGAGGTCCCACATGGGAGCGCGCCTAGGGGACTGAGCTTCCCGTAGGGCAACCCCCCGAGATAGTTCTCTGAGGAGAAAGTCATTGTCGAAAGATGGGCCGCCGAGCTGTCGGATGGTGGTGCATACGGCCGATCTGTAGCCCCGAATGGAACTAGCAGAGAGCTTTCGAGAGGACGAAAGGTGGGATAGGAAATTGCCTATCTGGATGTTGGAGGGGTGGAGGTAGGGGACCGAGTTAGCCGTGCACCACGTGACCATCTCTCTCCCATCGGTAATTGTAGAGGGACTCGGTGCTGGTCCTACGTGAGGCCAAGTCCCGTAGTCCCTGCGATGCCCCCGCTTCTGTCAGGGTTTCTAGGACAGACCGGGGTCTGTCGGTGGGGGCGGCTGGGACTGGTGGTCGCAATTTGGCTGGCATAGAAGCCAAGCGTGTGTAGACGAAGCATCTGGGGTTGGAGTGAGGGAGGCCCGAGCGAGGTTGTCTGAGCAAGTCCCACCGAGGGCTAGCTGGAGAGGGGGAACATGAGTTAGGGACCTGAGGTCTGGAAACCACGACTGTGTCGGCCACCACGGGGTTATAAGGATGAGTTTGGGTCTCTAGCCTGGCCTTCCTGATCACTTTGTGAAGTATGGGGAAGGGGGGAAGGCGTACGCGATGAGTCCCGTCCAGGGGAGGGAGAGCGCATCGACCGCGTATGCTCGGGGATCCGGGACTGGAGAGACATACATGGGAAGTCGATGTTTGAATCGGGTCGCAAAGAGGGTCGACCATGGGCTTGAACCAGTGCTCCCTTACTGTGGTTAGTGTCAGCTTGTTCAGGGTCCACTCTGTGTGGAGAAGCGTCCCTGAGCGGCTGAGAAAGTCTGCCAGGATGTTGCGTGTCCCCGCTATATGTCTCGCACGGAGGGTGGTTCCCCGTGTGTGGCACCAGCGAAGGAGGGCCTCTCAGAAAACGCGATGAACGTGGCGATGGAAAATGCCGATCAACCTTGAACCGGTTACGCGAAAAGGCAAGAACCGGGCAATAACCTCACACGTCAAGATTACTCTGAGAGATAAGCACAAGCCACAGATAAATGAGTTCAGAATGCGAACACAGCAATCTTTACACAAAGGCAAAGTATAGGCGAGACAGAGCACAAGACTTATCTTGCTTGGGCGACAGGCCGAAGTAGAATGACGTACAATAAACGAACATCGGCATCTTCCGTAGGCGAAGTAGGGTGGGCGTCACATGACTATCTTATGACTGCATTCGCCACAAAACTTCGGCCTGACAGAGCTGACTGACAGCGTTTTTATGCTATGGTCTGACATGGTATAGTATACGATGCCAAAACAACATTCCCTGACCTTCCCTCATAGCTTCCAACATCATCAATACAAAATTCCCTGACCTTCCCTTATATCTTCCCTGATCAAAAAAGCCTGGCACAAAAAACCTGGAACTCTGACATATCTTTTCAGCCACAGCATCCTGCAAATCACAATGTTCCCTTAGCAGTGGGCAGTACTTATGACAGCAGAGGGAGAATACAAGTTTCCTGCTACTTATTTCTGAATTTTGGAACAATGATTTTATTTTCCAGCATGGGTGAAATGAAACTTTTTCCGGTTCTTATCATGATTTGTACCTGTGTGTACCTTTTCTGCAATCTGTTGTACTTCTTCAGCATAATTTCTCAGATTTCCCCTATGACATTTCCAGTAACTAAGAAAGACGGGTTCTTCATGACTTCTCCAGTTTTCCCTGATCGGTATGGACACTGAAGGACCGTCCACGTCAAAAGTTTGTCTTCTAAAAGACCTGACTTTGTGGTGCATTGTTGCCTTGATCTATACCGGATGTAGCTTCCAACTGTCTCCCTCCACGCAAAGACCTGATTTTGTGGTACACTGGTGGCTCTCTTTGCACTAGACTTTCCTTCCCACAAGGACTCCCTCACTACACACTACATTTTGCAAAACATTTGTTGTTTTTATCTGCATTACATTTACCTACCCATAAAAAATTCATCCATTAAAGTGCAGAGTTTATAAGACTTCTGGGGGTCATAACTTGGAGTTGCCACTTTCACAAGGCAAAAAGAAAAAAAAAAAAAGTAGAGAAAGAAAAAAACATCAACGGAAGACAAATGCAAAACCACATGTTGGTTGCACAAGCAAATATACAGATGCAGGCCATTTCCGCAGATTTTGATAAACAAGTTATGGTATGATGTAACAATCTGTTACGTGTGTGTGTTGTGTGTGTGTGTGTGTGTGTGTGTGTGTGTGTGTGTGTGTGTGTGTGTGTGTGTGTGTGTGTGCATGTGTGTTTGCATGTGAATTCACACATGCACGACAAAAAGAGAAACTGAAAGAGAGCATTTCTCTTATCAAATTAAGACACAAAAGCTGAACTTACAACAGCCCACATTGAAACATCTAATAAAGTACCACAACTTTTTTTCCATTCTATACTTTTAAGCCAATTCCATTCAAACTGGAAAGAAAAAACTTCTGCATGCAGAAATCCAACCATGAAATTATCAAATTACATGGCTAGAAGATAATTTCCAACCTCCAGAACTAAAAACAGACAGCCAGGCATCTAGCTTCATCAAGAATGAAAGAACACCACTATGTCTTACACAGGTAATGTTGTTTTGCAACAACACACCTTCAGACTAGGAAAGACTACTTCAGGCACATCACTGTTTCCTTTATACTCACCTGTTCAAACTAATGTCTTTTTCCCCCCAAAGAACTTTGTTATTGTGTTGCAATTAAGACAGTCCTGCCTACAGGATGTTGCAACAGAACAATGCCCATCAACATTATTTCATCCTCAAACTGTGGCTAATGTATTGACAGTAATGTAAAGAATACTGTGTACTATCATTTACTCTCAAAGTGTTGCATGACTTGGACAATGGCTAGAGAACACAGCACATTTACATTCATCTGTAATTTGCTGATAACCTCACAGCTGCCAACCTTCTGGTGTCAAAATTCAGGAACCCGGGGATGAAGGTGACGGGTGGGCTGAAGAGAAGGAAATTTGGCTTTTGCATGAAAGCACTTCTCTATCCTTCTTATTCTTCAGCTGACAAATGAAGGGTTTAAAAAAGGAAAATGCATTTCACCACTCCATACATTGCCAACACCTTGGGCTTTCTTCAGCTACACTTTACTCTCCCTGTTCTAAAATGACCTCCTAAACCTGACATTTCTAAACAAAATGTACATATTCTAGATTCTTTCACTCAATTCCGGACTTCAGAATAATGTCTCACTTAGGGAAATTCCAGAAAAAATTTAGAAGGGTTGGCAGCTTATTTATTCTCATTAGTTTGTAAAGATGCTGTAAACAACCTTATCAACAGGATGTTCATAATGTGTCCATACTTTCAGGCAGCATGTTAACATTAAAATATTCAAGTTACCTGAAGAAGCTGCAATGCTCAATGTATGTAGAAAATTTCAGACAAACAGCAGATTTTCCTTTTCCAAAGTTTAAGGTTCTTTACAAAATCCCTTTGGTGTCAGCCTGACTTTATTCTGCTCCTTTTTTGCAACATCATCTTAATTCTTTTGTTGTGTCATGGTCTGCTAATCAGCGCATGTGAACTGCAGGATACTGCAGAGCATTTCTTCCCTCTTTTTATTATAGCTTGTTTCAAAATGTACAGAAACTGATTAAAAAAAAAAAAAGTAACTGAGGTATGAAACCATTTCCAAGTGATTAGAAAAACATCAGAATATCTCAAGAGCATTGTAAGAAGACAAAGAAGAACAGCAGGTATTTACAAAGGGAGGATAGAATCTCCAATAATCTTTGTTAGCATTAACCAGAACAAGCCCTACCTTTCATGGCTGCTAGCTGCTCTCTCGCGAAATCATTGTCAGCTTGAAGAGACTCAATCTGTAGACAAACACAGACACCCACGGTCAGTATGTCTTACATGGTAAAAAAAAAACATGTTTTCTTGCACTTAACACCCATGCCAGTTTTCAAACCAGATCTCTCTTTAATAAAGAGAGAGAGAAAAAATCATCGCCCCAAATTTGACCCCCATAAAAGTTTCTACATATTTTGTTATTTCTTAAAACAACCAGCTGCCCAGTTTAAAAAAAAAAATTGATGATAGGTTTTTGAGATTTTATGTCAGTACTATAGCAGACTCTGGCACAATAAAAGCTGTCACGAGGACAAGGTAAAATGATCAAATTCACAGCTCTAGATGAGATGTCAACATGAAGAGCTGACCTTGGCAGATAGGGTGCTTTCTTGCTGTATCATGTCTTCCAGTTTCTCCATCAGTTCTTGCTTCTCTTTCTCTGCCCGCTCTGTTTCTTCCTGGTAGTTCTTCTCTGCCTCCTGTTCACATACACCGTCGACTCCATTTAACTGAGGTCATGCTTTTGGTATGTTATGTCAGAGAAAAACCACCCAACATAGCCACAGCCACATCGTAATTTAGATTTCTTTCTCTCTCTCTCTCTCTCTCACTCTCACACACACACACACACACACACACACACACACACACACACACACACACACACACACACGCACATGAATACAAACACACACAACATGTGTATACATGCATGATTTAAATACTAATCAATGTGAATTCTGTCAAATAAAAGGCTGACAAAGTGTACTGTTCAGCATTTGGACCCAGAATGATCGATCTAATGGGCATCTTAGTACCACACTACCCATGATAATTTGGCAAGAGTTCACAAATTGGTTACAGTTTGAATAAATTTGACATGGGACAGTATAAGATGCCAAATAAAGAACAGGGCATTATCTTTACTCACTTTAAAACATCTTCAGACACTGAAGACATTACCAAATGCTACAGGGCAAGAAAACTGTGCCCTGTTTGTGCTTCCTGTTTTTCTTCTTTTTTTCTATTCAGTGTCCCATTTGTTTTTCTTTTCCCTCTTGTTGTATCTGTCAGTTTAAGTTTTCCGAGTCGGATATCTCATACTGCTCAAATGTATTCACAAACACTTAACACCAAGTGAGGCAACTAAACTGTGAATCCTACCAGCTCTTTAATGGCATACTAACCATGGTTGGAGAAAAAGACTTTATCTGTTGTCTCCCTCACCAGTACGTAATTCAGGATGTTTAAAAAAAAATTGAAATAAAGATGAAATATGGCATGTTATGAACACACACACACACACACACACACACACACACACAGGACACACACCTGAAGTTTATCCTGCAACTCCTGCACTTCTTTCAGCTGGTCCTGGTAGCGAGTGGCAAGTTGTTTCAATTCCTCTTGACTCGATTCACACATTTCTTTCAGGTGATTGCACTCCCCCTTCAGCAGATGTCAGTGAGCGCTACAACAGGACACAACAAGAAGTCAGTATTTAACCTGCAAAGCATAATGGGTATTGCCTGCTTTGCATCAAACTAAACGCTGCCCACTGAGTATTCGTCACAGGATGAAATGATTGCACATGCAACCGTTCTATCATTTGTTCACCATCTAGGCCATCTGTCTGGTCCTTTTCATGAGAATGGTCACGTTTGGAGTTTACCATGACTGCTGGAAAACTCTACATAAATAGTACAGCCTGGAATTAAATTCAGCAGCTATAAAACCATTCACTTTTTTTTCATACTAAACCCTGTGGTAGCAATCATATTCACATACACAAGATACATACAAAGACAGATGAAACAGTTTCTGTTATGCTCGTAGGAAACACAAGCTTCAAAAACAGTGTTTAGGATGATGTATGAAATGACACAATTTTTATTAGCCTTACACTATTTTGACATCTTTTCAAACATCTAATTTATAATGTGCATGAATGAAAACAATGCATGAGATCTAAGTCTATAAAGCAAAAGTGGAAACATGAAAATATGAGGAATCATCAAGGGCTGGAGTTTATGAGGCATGACACAAAAAAACAAATGTGAGACATAACAAAGAGTGACTAAGACACACAAATACACACAGAAAAGAAATGGAAAAAAAAGAACAAATGTAAAAACAGGTTCAGTCCTTAAACAGGACCGCTAAGAAATGAATACAGCCAGCCACCGAGTAAAAGAAAATTAAAACAGCAAGTCATGGCAAGAAAGACAAGAAAACAGATGTAAACATTTCCCCCTTGTTCCAAGAAATACGGAGGGCTAACGTCAGAAGAACTTACAATACAAACGACACAGAATCAAACTGAAACTGAACCCTCATACCTCAAGATCTGATAATTTGGTGACAGCATCTAACTTTTCCTGAAGTACCCGTCGTAAAGATTCCTGCACATAAGGGTGAAACACAAATCATTGCCAGGCAATGCCGGTGACAGTAACCAAGCTCATAAAAACAACCCACAGTTTATACAAAGTTCCAAGACAACAATTTACAATCAATACAGTCTCATAATCTAATAAATTTATGTACATTAACTGATACCAAGTTATCGATTCAAAACAACAGCACCACAATCTCCTTTTTTTCTGAATTTTTCAAAACAAATTTGACAATTCAACAAACACTTTTACTCCATTATTTTACAAACTGTTGTATTCATTCCCCCCAACCCCCCCCCCCCCCCCCCCCCCCCCCTTCTTTTTCCTTTTTATTCTTTTGTCAAACAAAATTATCAATTCATATTAGAAATATAAAACTTTGTTGAAACAAAATTATCAAAGCATATCAGAAATATGAACTTTGTTGAAACAAAATTATCAAAGCATATTAGAAATATGAAACTGAAAAGTGAAGACTTACCTTTGCTGTGGTTTCATAATTGATTTTGTCTTCTTGTAAGGCTACTAATTCTTGCCTCAATGTGTCTTCACTGTGGTTCTGTTCAAAGGACAAAGTACACGCACACACACACGCACACACACATGCACACACACACACATCAGTAGAAAAAAAGAAATAAAATCTTTATGAATCACAGACATGATACAATTTCGAAACCCAACCTTTTCATACTGTTATTTTGTTATTTGAAACCTGGCAGACATTAACAGCCTTATTCTTTGTTCCCTGTCCATCCACCATCAAACAATCTGTTACAGAAGCATCAAAACTTGAAAAGAAATTACGAAAAAATGTTGGACTAAAAGGCACTTACAGTACGCAGCACGTGAATGCACATAATTTGGACATCTAACAGATCAGAACGAATGCGATCATACTAATGTGATGATTAAATATGCACACTGGATGATTGTTTTTCACGGGTTGACACTGACACTGGGCACAAAGGTCATGTTGCTAGCTGGCATGTAGGGCATGCACAGTCAGATGCTCAACCTTATCTAGTTATGCACCTGATATTTTGGAATACAAAACACCTTGCTCAGAATCTGAGGAAAAAAACAATCATCTCATACTTGAAACATTCCTGCGCTGAAATTTTTACAACTCAGCACCTCAATTCAATAAAAAAATATTCCAAGGCATAAGAATTTTCTCAACAATGCATACGCTATGCACAAAAGATAGAGTAATACTGGAAACCAATGAAAACTTACTTTTGAATAAATATGAAGCTGATTTTCTAACATCTCTAGACGAGACAGTAGTTTATCCTCATCGATCAATGCCTGCAAAAAACAAAATCACAGAATTAAGTAAAAACAATGCTACATGCACCAAAGGAATGACACTTCAAACAACAACAGCAACAAAATCTGTGAAAAGGCAGACTTAATTCAGGGACTGGCCATATTCCATAGTGGAAAGATCAGATCAAACTCAAGATTTTTATAATCTGTATTGGTAGCTGTTACCATTCTTGCTTCAAAGAATTGTGTAAAAATGTTTGATATAAAAACAAACCTCTATGCATCAAAGCAATGTGGGAATGGGTTTACATGCATCTTCAAAGGTCACTTGAGACCTCTGACCATACAGAGATTCCAGACAACGCCTACGCACTGTCCACTGACTGACCTGCCAGCCCCCCTCTGCTGCCTCCTGAGTGTTGTGAACCAACTGCTGCAGGCTGCCCAGCTTCTGCTCCAGCATCTTTTCCCTATGGAGAGCTTCCTGCAACAAGCACGGCACACATCATCATAAGTAAAAACTTGATTAAGGAACACACCTGTATGCAACAATACACACAGTGTGCCCCTTTCCTAAGAAGAACATCCCAAATTCCAATCTTGATTGGGACAGAATTTTTCTCTCATACTCTGCTGGATCTCAGGTGGCAGTCAGTGAGTTGACTGTTCAGGATGCGATGATAAACCATGCCTCCCCACTGCCCCCCCCCCCCCCCCCCCCCCCCCCACCTCCCGCTTACCCTGCAGCCCTTTTCCTCAACCTAATATCATGAAGTTGATGCAAATAAATCTAACAGACCCCAATGCAATAAGAGGGCTGTTGTTGCTGTGTTGTTGTGTTGTTGTCGTACCCTGGCTGAAAGACTCCAGGGATCATCCGAACAGCCAAAGTACTTGAACACTATAGTACAAATACATCAGCTTGGGATGAGAACATTACGTGTGTGACAGTTTTTGATTACCCTGCCACATGGGCAGCCACACTCCCGACTTTGAAGAGGACTGATAATGTTATGCTAGGAGCTTGTCACGATTGAAGACAGTCCCTGGGCATAACTATGCTGAGCATAACAACGTCTGAAGTAGCCTTGGTGTATATGAGTGCCTAACATGTTATAATTTTATCCACTTCACACATGCCAACATAAAAAGAAGTTTTAGTGACAGCATCACGAAATACGTTAAAATTAGATAGAGGGAATAATAGAAATGCATGTAAACCTAGAATTTGTGTGCGAGACACGGAAACTGGAGAGAAAAGGGGGGGGGGGGGGGGGGGGGGGGGGGGGGGGAGAGAGAATGCGGAGTAAATAAAAATCTGTCCTCAAAGCACGCATGTTTATACATGATAGCAGTGTATGTGTACTATACAAGTGCACAAGCATATTGGTAAGTTTGTATATATATATAAAACAGACACACTTAGCAGTATAACAAAAAGAGTGGCTAAGAATTGTATAACTGCATGACCTAACCTCTAAGTAATGTGATCTGGGACTGGACAGAGGTACCAGGATGACTGGAGTCACCCTACAGGTAGGCAGGTGAACAACGCATTAACTAACCTGTAAATGATATGAACATCAGTAGATTTCCTGCTACTATACTGCATCAGAGGCTGGCTGAGGTCATTTAGTAGCAAGAAAAAGGGTAAAAGCTGCACAGAGATACAAACTGACCTGTAAATAATGTGCAAGCTGGTAGAGATCCTGTGACTGGATTGTGGTACCAGGCTGATTGGGGTCATTCAAGAAAGGCCTGCAAGAAATGAAACACTGTGCATATTACATGATCACAAAACATCACAAAACGTTCCACCGAACAGCTCAGAGAACGAGAGAGAGAGAGAGAGAAAGAGGGACGCAGACAGAGAGGGAAAGAGAATTTGTGTGAATATGTGTGTGTGTGTGGTGGTGGTGGTGGGTGGTGGTGGTGGTGGTGCACATGTGTTTGTGTGTGCTTGCATCTTCGCATGTGTGTGCACTTTCACCAATAACTTGCAATGCAAATATCTACTGTGATCACTTCTTTCTTTTCTGAAAGCATGTACATGCATGCAAATGTGTCTTGAGAGTCTTGGTAACTGACTTTCAAGATTTATATGAAATTCAATAATCTGCTGATTTTTTTTTTTTTTTTAAATTGTAGAGCAAATTACCTGTTTTAACAAGGAAGAAAGTTCTTTTCAAATGGTTAACTGTAGCAGCACAGTCTGTCACCATCAGTGTAATCTTACCCTCTATTCTTACAACTTCCTCTCTCTTGTTACAGGTATCTCTGTGCGGTTGTTTTCCCTCTCCTTTATATGCTCTCTCTGTTATTACCTCTATCAAGATTTTATTCATCCCTGTCTATTGATGTGTGTGTGTGTGTGTGTGTTTGTCAGCATTCCTACTCATTCCAAGCAGGATTTCAACCAACTTGGAGGAAAGATAGAACGTAGCCCAAGGACCAGCCCATTAAATCTGAATGCGGATCCACTGCCCAGATCTGGATCTTATGAAAGATCCACAATCTGTCCAGCAAGACTATCACAAACTTTCCACTGAACACGAACACTGAATTCATTGTCAAAAAATGATAGTTATCATGAAGTAATTCACAGTAGTTCATGGAATTATAAACCTTATGTAAACAATGGCATTACATTTTTTTACCATATTCTTTACAAAAAAAAAAAAATATACAAGTAAAGAAATTTTTTTGAGTCTGTAACAACTATTACTTCCCCTGAAAGAAAAAAAAATGTTTCACTCATGCACTGACTCAAAGGGTATATTCAGGGTCTTTCCAACCCTGACGGGGGTACTACTCTCCTAAGGGCCCTGCTAGTTACTGCTATCGATGTTGTTTGTTACTACTCAAGAAGCTAGGTTTGGGCACAAAAAGGGCATCAGGAGGAAAGGTGGGGGTGGGGTGGGGGCAATTCCACATAGCAAAATGAAGATTAAATGATGTTATTTTGCATCCGAGGAGACTGTCTATCACGATATAACAGGATAAGCAATCATATGACAACTGTTCATGATATACATGACATACATTTATAACTAAATAAATCCAAAAATATAAACAGAATCATAAGATGACAGTATCCAATGAATCCATAAGTATTAATCTTCAGCCAAATAACCTACATAAAAATGTGCTCACTTCCAAAAGAAGATGTCTTACCATTGTTTTAACTTCAGCTAGTGGACTGACCCACCCAAAGTTTGAATGCAAACTGAGTCAAGAAAGGTGAAAAACAGAGAGAAAGAGAGAGGAGAAGATTACCAGACTTGACAAAAATGAAAAGGGATGGACAGAGAGAGAGACAGAGAGACAGACTGACACTGAGGCAAATAAAAAAAGAAGTCAAAATCAACATAAAGTGATACAACTGAGAGACAGACAGACAGACTGACAGAGAGAGAGAGAGTGAGAGAGAGGGTAAGAGAGACAAACACAGACAGAGAAAGAGAGAGAGAGAGACAGACAGACAGACAGACAGACAGACAGACAGAGGGGGGGGGGGGGGGGGTGCAGAACGACAGACAGAGAGAGAGGCAGACAGACAGACAGAAAGACATACCATGCAGAGACAGATTGAAAACTGAAGTAAATATCAAGAAAAGGTAATAGGACTCAGGTTCTATCTCTTCCCCATCCATGATAGTAACTATCATATTTTCACCTTCAAATGACAGCTTACCTTGGTTTATACATTTGACCCGATGACTCCTTGGCCCACAAGCTGAGCAAGCAGCCCATAATGCTACCGTCTTATGAACCAGCTTCTATCATATTTAGACAGCAGAACTCCTCACACTATCCATCACTTTAAGGTCAAAATGAATTAAAACATCCATCATCGGGAAAAAATCCCTTCTGTCCTCCAATGTTCGTTTGTAACTGAACTTAAAATCTCTTTCCATTTTGTCCTTCTGAAATCATAACTGGATAAACCTGACATAATGAATGAATCAATCAATGAAGATGTTTTTCTTTTTTCTTTTCTTTTTTTTTTTTTTTTTTTCAACAATGTGAATACATACGAGCTATTCCCTCTGTATCACAGCAATTATGCTTCCTTACATCTAGCATTTAGGACACTTTTTTCTTCACTCTCTAGATTTCCTCAGTGTTCTGTTCACCAAAGTGAGATTGATTACTCAAAGACAAGGATAGATACAACAAATGAAGATGACTTCCCCCCAATACATCTTTCTGTACATTCTGAGCAACAACAGTGCAATGTTTGGCATTCAGTTATCATGCTCTTTGCACACTGTAAAATCTTTTGAAATATTGCAGCTTTCAGTGTCTACTGTCTACCTCGAAATAAAAGTCACAAAGCAGAGAATCCAGCACAGACAACTTCCAGCCTACTTCTCACTGATGAGCAATGTAGAATATCATGTGTGCGTTATCAACACACACCCCTTACACCCACCTCCTCCCTCCCTCCTTCACTAACCTGATTACCGCATGCAATGGGATGTTTGGCCTTCATACTACCGAGCTCAAATCCACAAATTTGGTTAAGTGCCCATAATTAGTGGCAGTAATGGAGGCAATGTAAATGTCATATCCCTAACCAAAAAACAGTCAGCTTGGGTCCCTTACAGTGGGTAGCACACAACTTTACAGCCACTGGAAAATTTGGGATAGCTTCTAGTTTTACAATCATTGGAACAGACAAACCAAAATACAGAGCGGAGTATGCTCCCTCCAAACTCTTCAAGCCAAAATTCATAGTTTTTCTGTTTCTTGCCCTGCATGAAGAATAACCAAAATGTAGTGAGACAGGAAAATTGGGGTTATGTGTGTGAGTGGTGTGTGTGTGTGTGTGTATGTGTGTGTGTGTGTGTGTGTGTGTGTGTGTGTGTGTGTGTGTAGTGTTACATTATATTAGGAATAACTAACAAACTTTTGAACTAATGCTGGGTTGGGTTCCCTTAGGCTGGAACTTACGCTGGTTTAGCTTCCCTGCCGTCAGGATGATACAAGGTGATGGTGGCAATAATGCAGCCATGTGTGACTGCAACGCAAAGCAAGGATTAATTCACTACTTACAAATAACACACAGAAATTCAACCCAGCTTTTTTTTTTTTTTCAAGTTGATAAACAGAGAATAACATCATAACTATGAACATTCGACAAACTAATAGTAAAACTGTACTGTAAAAAAGATGCATTCACATTCACATAACAGATGTCAAAAGCACATGAGTGCTCATGCAAAGACATAAAATGTTGGCACATGAACTAAACGTAATGGTGGCAAATTAAACAAAGCAGAACGTACACACTGGGTTCCCTATTCAACGCTGCTATATGGGGTTGGCTTACCCTTTCTCAGACACTACAAAGGTTGATGTTACTCCCCCTCTGCTTTTTAAGAGGTACTAGAACACAGCAGAATTTTTTTCCCCCCCTTTTCAGGAAGACTATGAAGTAATAGGTAAATCTTAAAACACATCCAGCTCTCGCTCTGCCTCTCTCTCTCTCTCTCTCACACACACACACACACACACACACACACACACACACACACACACACACACACACTTATGAAAAGTGTTCTTCGTCTTACTCCTTGACATGGACTTCAAATTAGCATTAGAGCAAAAAACGACACTTCATTCTCCAAAAGCAACCTGGTTACTATCACTGAAGTAGAGCTAATGATATTCAGAAAGCCAAGCAGCCTGAAACTGCAGTGTCTCAAACTTCTTTTTTTTTTTTTTTCCTCTGCCAAAGAATCTCATTCCTATGCTTAATTTTTCCTTCACATGGCAGTAAGTCTGAGCCTAAGCATAAAAAAAAAATTGCCATTTGTAACACAGCATGAAACTTATTTTGAAGAAACACATCAAGTGGCGTCAAGCTTTTACAATGGATCATGGTCCAATCAAAAACATAAGAATAAATGTTCTTTGGCTTTGTGAAACACAGGCTGTAGATCTATTGTGAGTCTATTACTTGCCCTGCATCATAGAAAGTGGAATCTGGGGGCAAGAGAGAAGAAACCCAGCCACTTTCAAATTTATTATGTCTCTTTATAAATATAGACACAGTTGTTCAGATACACTTCAATAAATGTAAAAGAATGACCATACGCACTAAGGTCTTGAGATAAAGGGTGAAAATCACGCAATCCAGAAGATTTCAGATGGTATTTTCAAGTCATAAGAATAAAATACACACATTTGTGTGTTAACAGGGAACTTTGTGCATCCCAAATAAGACTTCTATGAAACTGTAATTCATAAACAGCTGCAGACCTACTCTGCTAAAAAAACAAAAACCAATGCTTCCAAAAGCAATCAGTGAGAATCAGCCTGAGTTCCCCCTCTCTCTCCCCAAAGATTTTGTAGGATATAGCCTATATGACATGATTCATTACTCAGAATAAAAACAACAAGCCATATTTATCAATTTCCTTTCAAATTCATGCACTGGACAAGTCAGTCTGTCCTAGACATGAACAGATTCTTACTTGCCGTTATGTTTGAGAAAGTATGAAGATGGACTCCATTTCGTCAATTAAATATAAAATCTTCAGGAATAGTAAACAGAGTGATAACCTTGAATCTTTCTATAGATTGAGGTTGCTGCCAAGGAAATCCTGTATCCCTACACTGTTCATTCACCACACTGAAATAGTAGCATGCAAAATAATACACGATACTGATACACACAAATACAAACATCAGAACTGTTACTAAAGTCTAAACTATGTGGAAAAAAAAAAAAAAACATGTTCCATAAAAGAACGAAAGTAAACAGGCTTATTTATGTCAAAATCAAAATCAATTAAGAATTTTAGTGGTACTGTTTAAAAGTATCAAACATAAAAACACATACAACTACAACAGGTTATATATTTCTTTTAAGGTTAGAAACTTTCTTAAAGTATGATCAATGAGACTGACAATATCGTAAGACAATGTACCAGTTCCTTTTGTCACTAATATGCAGGATGCTGGTTCCCCCAAAAAACAATCAAACAAACAAACAGAAACTTGAGTTCTGAGAGGGTCAAAAATTAGGAGAATACAACAAAGCAAAATGCAGACGCCAGCACAAGTATGTCAGCATATGAACCAATGTAGTAGATGGGGAAGAAGTAGTAGGGAGGGTGTAGAGGTAGAAAACTAAATTCTTATTCTGCACCCATTATTCCCTACATCATTTTCACAAATGTGGGAATTTCCCATACATAAAATAATGATATAGCCAGAATTCATGTAAGGCTTCATCTTTCACACACGAACAATGCAAAGCGCTTGCACACTTCACTGCATATGCTAAAAAACATGCAAACAGTTACAGAGACAGGAAGGGACAGATCTGTAAATGACAATTAGAGCAGAGAATGTTGATCATACATTTTATCCTAAATGAGACATGTAGCCAACAGAGAGAGAGAGAGAGACATGTAGCCAACAGAGAGATAATCTATAAAAACATGACAAAAAGAAAGATTTGCATATATCCCACCTCTGTTGTGCTCAGGGGGGGGGGGGGGGGGGGGGTTGCAAAAGGGAACACTATACATGCAAACAAAAATAACTCTTTGGGAATAGATTCACAAAAGATGCATGCACTATCTGAATAATGGAAAGAATGTAAAGGGATAAAGATTAAATCAATTTCAGATAAAGCAATGCTGTGTCACTGATGACACTGTAGAAAAGAATGCAAATCTTACAAACTTACATTCTATTTTACTTAAAAAAAGAACACACACACACACACAAAAACAATGTACACTGGAAAGCATAGAATACCACATTCCCTTTTCATATTAAAAAAAACGTGGCAAACTTAAAAATTATTACTCTCAGCAATCAGGAGTATGGGGAGGCCAGAAAATGGACGCAGGAAACAAAGGCATATCCATTAATGATATGCCGAAAACCCAGACATACTGGCATCTCTACCTGATATGAATTATTCTTTAGAACAGGGTTAACACATGGACACAGAATGAGAAAAAACGTGTACACTCGTTGGAGTTTAACTATATAAGATCACAAACAAAAAAAAAATGTATCTATACATTAAATGAAATCAATGTAGCCTGTACAAGGAATGAATATTGTTACCATAACAATGTGAAATTCATGTAAGTGAAACTTTGAGTGTAAAACCGAATTTCTTTATGATAGTATAACTGTCACTGGATCAATGACACTGCTTGAATTATTACGCCGGGCAACTGAAACTTCAGTCTGGCAGATCATGTCACTGAACATGTGTTTTCTTTCAGATTTCCCCCCCGCAACTTTGGTGTTGCTTTTAAACAGCAGTGCAGCCTTAAGTGTGGGTTGTAATAAGTGTCCTTTTCTTCCATGTTGCTTGCAAATATCATCCACATATTAAATGAAAGTACATAACACATACTGAACAATGACTGCGCATGGGGCCCTTGAAATGTCTGGATGTATGTTTTTGAATCTTTACAAGTGTTAATTCTAGTAAACAGTAGTATAAACTGAACAAAAAGCAATAAATTCTCTGGACTTCCTAAAAATCTAAACTATCAAAAATAGTTGGTCCACGAAAGTTGTATTAGCTAAGAAAAAAAAAAAAAGTCAATGAAATAGAAAAAAAAAAAAAACCCCTATCAACTCATCTGGAAAGAGTGAAAATTCATCAGCCACTTGCACTTCAGTGACTGCACAAAACAATAAAAACAAGCACACAAGTAAACAGACCAATCACACAAGCATCTCTTGCATTTTTCTGCACAGGATTTTTGTTACTGTTGTCGGCTGACTGACTGACAGACGAGATGTTGCTCTTGTTTTTGCCATACGGAAGTCATTGTGTTTGTACTGGTGGTGGTGTTTCATTTTTGTAATAAAATGCAACAGCTCACTTTTTTCTCCCCGTCGATTGTTCTCCATGACCTCAACGCCAAACTGGATGAGATCACCAGAGAAGACTTCACGCATCGGGCTTTCCTCGCCGCTCTTGCACAGTCGCTGGTTGTTGATGAATGTGCCATTGCTGCTTTTGGTGTCCTGGATATAAAACTGGAACCACAAAGTTAGGGGAATATGAAACTGAATCACTGACGAACAAGGATCAATCTGGTTCTTCACATAGCAGAGGAGGGTATCACTGATCGCCAATTTTCGCAGCAGTAGAACATGACAGGACTACAACATTACAAGTTTCAAATGTGCCTGCCTTAAGACCCAGAAGCTTCCATGTGTGATGTTGACATCCCAGGAAGTAATTTCATATAGAAGAACCTCCTAACAACAATTTTGGAAACGTGAAAAAATATATATCTTTTACAGAAGAGTCTTCACAAGGAAGCTAACTGACAGCATAAAAACACATATTCAAAGAAGATGCAGAAAGTGCATGCACATACAGAAAAGGTGAAAGCACAAAGGCCTTTTCTGAGACTGTTTTTCTAAGGAGGGTGCTTTCAGCTTCACCTGTTACATCTTTGTGAAACCTGATCCCCCCCCCCCCCCCCCCCCAACCCCCCCCCGTATCAACTGTAAATCTGTGCATTCTCTATGAAGGCTAGTCAATACTTACACAAGTGATACACAAACAGAAAATAAATTTCCTGTTAGTGGACCCTGGGAATTATTTCCCTTGAACAAGTTTTGAAAAACACTTCCAGTAACAATGGTCAAAAAAAAAAAAAAAGGATCAGCATGCTACGCTGACTGAGTACAATACTGAGTTTCTTGAGCCAACCCAGCAAACACACATGGTATAAGAAGTGGGATGAAATGCATGGTCACAGGTGTCACCACTCAAGACATCAGAGAAAAGCTTAACCAAAGGTGACGAATTAACTAAGCAAGCTGCAATAGATATTAGTACTGCTTACGAACAACTCAAGAAGAACTTAATGTTTTCAACAGCCAACCCTCAGCGAGTGGATGCTGTCAAGAAACCACAAAACAAAAATGTTTACAAGCAATGTCAACAACATGAATCACAAAAAATCATTTCATACAGAAATTGAAAGAAAAACATAAAAGAAGAGAATGTCCAGCTTTCAGTTCCACCTGCAACTGCTGCCATAAACTAAATCACTGGGCCAAAGTTTGTTTAGCAAAAAGACAAGACTCACGGAATGGCAGAAAAATAACGCTCTTCACGGAATGGTGGAAAAATATACTCTATCAAAGAAGAAGAGTATGATACACCAGAATTCTATATCAGCACCATAACCTGTGACAACAGAACTCCGAACATAATAAGTGCAGTCACTGAACTTGAAACTGGAAATAGGACAAAATTCAAAATAGACACTGGCGCGCAAGTAAATGTCATCCCAGTAGCAGTATTTGAGAAGCTTCTGCAACGCTGAGCACTAAAGCCATTGAAAGAAAACTGATCAGCTACACAGGTCAACCTCTGAAAATTGCAGGCCGAGTAAAACTACTTGTAAGCAAAACAATTTTTTTTTACTGATTAAACAATCATACATTTTGCGATATAATTTCTTGGTACTGAAATTTTGTTCTCTTTTTCTGTACTTGGTTTCATAGGGAATGTTCTGTTTTTATAGTTAAAATATTTACAGAAGTCCACTTCCAATTTTCACACTTACGAAGTATCTCCCTTGTCTCTCTCTCTCTCTCTTTCTCTCTCTCTCACCCCTTTTCAAACATCTTCCTTAGCAGTAAATCTTTTATTCCTGATTTGTATTTAACTCTGCAGGTTGTTTTACAGTTTAAGTGATTATACATTTTGCAATATTATTCATCTTTTGAATGGTGCTATTGTTTTTGTATTCTTTCTTTTTTATACTTAATTTGAGCTTATCTTGGAGCATTTCTGTTTTACAGTTGGAGTGTTTATTTTAGTGTGGTGTTAATATTGCATATGTGATAGTGATTTGTGGTGGTGATGTGCACGCCTGTGTGTGTGTGTGTGTGTGTGTGTGTGTGTGTGTGTGTGTGTGTGTGTCTGTGTGTCTGTGTGTGTGTCTGTGTGTGTGTCTGTGTGTGTGAGAGACTCTATTTTGGTAAGGTGTGTGCATGTATGTGATTCTGTGTGGTGTGTGTGTGTCCAGGGTGGTGGTGGGTGGGGGGGGGGTTGTAGGATGTGTGCGTGCAAGTTTATATTTATATATGTACAGACTGACACAAGATGGATAAATGAATTAACAAGGAATGACAGAGCACAGTAGAAAGAGTGGAATCTTTTTAATGGTATATATGTTTACAATTTGTTTACGATTTATGAATTTTGATGATGGCACCACAAACAAATTTCCTTGTATTTTATGAGAACAAATAAAATATCATGTATCATGTATCGTGTGTAGAATAACACATATCAAGGACTTTTCTACATCCCCAACATTACTTCTCAAATTTACAGGTATCACTACAATTTACAGCTTATAAAAATCATCATGTCTGTTGAATCCACTCTAATAACAAAGGGATGAAGTCCTCAAAGAACATGAAAAAGTTTTAACTGGATTAGGATCCCCTGAAGGTGAAAACAGCATACTTCTCAAGGAAGATGCCATACCAGTCATTCATCCACCCTGCCTATGCCACACACACTCAAAGACAGACTTAAAAAAGAACTTCCAAACATAGAAAAGTTACAGAATCAACAGAATAGGTAAACTCACTGGTTATAGTTGAGAAAAACAACGGAAAAACTATGTTTGGATCTCAATGCAGCCATAAAAAGACCATACTACTCATTCCCCACACTAGAACAACAGAAGATGTCCCTGAAAAATTAACAGATGCAAAATGCTTCTCAAAACTAGATACCTAATCTGGATATTGCCAACTGAAACTAAAAATGAAAAGGCATCACACAATGACCACTTTTAACACCCCTTTTGGCAGATCTTGATTCAATTGCTTGCCTTTTGACATCATGTTTTTCCAAGATAAGTTCCAGCAAAAAATGGATGAACAGTTTGAAGGGCTTCCAAGAATCACTCCTCTGTTGATGATATCATCATCATCAGTGCTTAAGAGCATATCATGCAAATCTGAAAGCAGTGCTACACTGAACAGAGGAGGAGGAGAACTAAAACTGAATCCAGAAAAGCTAGAAGTCAGGAAAACAGAAACTGAATACACTTGACGCATGATTTCAGCCAATGGGTTAAAATCATGACCCTTCCAAAGTGAAAACTATCCAAGAAATGCCTCCACCAACCAACCAGAATGAGCTAGAAACTATGCTTGGTATGATAAGCTATCATGCCAAGTTTGCACTACAACTATCAGAAATAACCAAGCCAATGAGTGATCTACTTAAGGAAGACAGTGAATTCATCTGGCACAAGCCTCAACAAGAAGCCCTGTACAAATCAAAAGCTGCTATCCTCAGTCAGCCTGTCCTTGCATTCTTTGAACCATCCGAACCAATGACAAGGCAAGCAGATGCTAGCAAATTTGGACTTGGTGCTGTCATAATTCAAGATGGCAAACCTATTGCTTTTGCATCCAAGTCTCTCACACAAACTAAACAAAAAACTTCGCCCAGATTGAGAGACAGAAGTCTTGGTTATTTTGTCTGGGTGCATATGATTTCATCAATATATTATATCTATGGTCAAGAGTCACTGTACAGTTGGACCATAAATCCTTGGAGTCCATTTAAAAAAAAAAATGGCCAAAGCTCCACCACATGTTCAGTGTTTGTTTTTACAGCTTAAAAAATATAACCAGAACATTCTTCACATCCCAGGAAAGCGAATACCAGTAACTTATAAACACACTTTCATGAAAATCATACATACCAGCTGACCTGAGTGGTAATCCAGAGGATCCACAACTCCCAAGTACACATTATCCCAGAAAACATGCCTGTCAGTGATATCAAAGATGCAGGAAATACAAAGAGTTACTGCAGAAGACCCCCAACTCAAATCCTAAAATCAACCATCCAAGATGGCTGGCCTGACAAATGATAAGACTGTCACAAAAGCATTTTTGAATTCTGGAACTGAGCTGGCCATTATCGATCTCAACGATGGCATTCTTCTAAAGGAGAGAATACATCCTCATCCCAAAATCACTTTGCACAGAAAAGATAAAGAAAATTCACACCTGCCATCTCCGAACTGAAAGGACCAAATCACGTGCCAGAAAATCTTGTTCTGGCCTGGCATGGCAGTAGATATTCAAAACTACATTGCCATGTGTCCTACCTGAATAAAACACCCATCTTGCTCCAAAAGAAGATAAGCGACTGCTTGTTCTCCGTTTTCACTGTCCTGAATGTTGTTTATTGCCTGAAGAAGACCTAAGAGGTCAAAACGCATCATGTTTTGTCTTGTGATTTGTTGTGTCCTGTTATCTGACAGATTTACTTTAAAGTACTATTAAAATTTGTTTCCATTTTCACCTGCAGTCACTTCATTTTGACACCAACTATGATAATAAGGTCAACAATATACATGAAACAACAAATGGCAATAATTATGTTTCAAAATTAAACATGCAAACATACATAAACACCTGGATCTAAACACACATAAACGCATACTTACATACACCACCTTCACAAAACTTAAGAAGAAAAAAATTGCCCACCTTTTCAGCTTCATACCACAGCATGGCATGGTGGCGTGACAAAACTTTACAGTCAAATATCCCATTACTTGCTGTTGGACGAGCCCGAGCCACTGAACGGCCAATCTTAACTGGCTCATGCAGGGATATATGCCTTTCTTGGAATGGGTGTGAGTTGGGTCGGCATGACAAATTGCCAACGCACACATGTTAGGACGCAGACTTTCCTCCTCTTCCACCTAAACAAGAAAAACAAAAAATTATGCACAAATGAAGATTCAGTACTATCAAATTATGACAATACCATCACGCAAACACAACAGATGCTTCTACATAACATCGCTAAAGCAATTTTTGTTTCAAGACATTATTCCCCGAAGAAAAGTTTTCAACGAATACAATAGTAAATGTAAACTGCTGGTCTTCCTTTAGTGAGTTACGAAAAAGAGTTTGTACCTGACATAGATGTGGACACAAATATCAGTTTTACTCTTTTTTTCTACATCGTCTTCAGATCAGAGACTTTTCTCATGAAGCAATACCTGTTACAGCTGATTTTCATTTTACAATTTTTCATCCTGAAAACAACTGTGGTATACTAAAGTGGGAGGAGGATGGGGTTGAGGGGGGGGTTGTTGCTTTTGTTGTTTTCCCCCCCAGTGAACACTGATGACTTGCTCACAACAAAGCATACCAACAGAAGTGAAACAAACAATAAGGGCATATCCTCTCTCTAAAACACACCCACACACACACACACACACACACACATCATCACTAATCATCTCATGTTATTCCACAGAAATAATGAAACAATGCAGTCTCCTAATCACTGTATTAATGCAAAAATTTTGATTACAAAAGAATTCATGATTCATTATCTTACCTTTTTTACACTGAGATACACTTTACTTCATTTGAACTGAATTCAGCGTACTACAGAGTATTACCACTGTGTTACTCATAGTAGTCATAGTGAAAGGGTTTCAAAACTTTCAGGTAAAATCAATGGATGTTTCTGGTAACACACACACACCAAATACACACATCCGCACACCAAAATGCTCACACACAACTTTGGGTGGGGAATAAGACTGGGAATGGAGATGGCAGGGTGTTCATATTCAAGGATCATCATTTTCTTTAGAAATAAACCAACCAACAAACCTGTTTCATTTCAAATGTGCACAAACAATATGAGTGAATTAAATGTTCAACACATCAATTCAGGCAAATCAGATCTTTAGTCTGCACCTACTGGCTGAATAATACTGCAATTTGAAAGAGAAGAGTATAGAGGCATATATAAAGAGATGACAATTTCTTTATCATTGCTGTTCACAAAGGTATGCCCAAATGTTGGTAATTTCATTTTTCTAATGTTATCACAAAGTTTATTTTTGACTATAAACCAGTTCATGAACTGTAAACTCCCTGCTTTAAACTCAGTATGTTTTCATATCTCTTTCCAGTTTATTTTCTTATGCATAATGCATTCACAATCTTTTGTTTCATGCTTTTCTTCGATTTGTTATGCTTTTGTTTCGGTTCATGGTAATCCTTCTTCATACATAAAACATGAAACTGTGCCTGACTTGGAACTGTAATACATTAATTATGCAGAATTAATGTATTACTGCAAACTCAAAAGAGACAAACTGTTGAAAAAAGGGTCAGATTAAGGTCTGCTTAAGAAGCATGTTCTTCTAGAGAATCTCATATTTAATCTCACCAAAAATCAACTACATCTTACACTTACTGACTTTCAACGCAACCAATTACTGATGTTGTTCAACAGATGCATGCCCCCTTTACTTCTCCCTCCTCCTACTCAATCCAGCCATCCTACCCCAAGAAAAAAGTTAACTCCAAACATGCTAATCTGGCTTAGTTATTTATGATCAAGTGTTTACATGGTTGAGGTGGCGGACAGACAGACATGTTTTTCCATTTAATTTTCTACATTACATTCAAAACTTTTTCCTTGGATGATTTTGCCTTCAGCTTGGTGCAAACATTCCTTCATATTGTTTAATGATAAGATTTTGCTGGCAGATACTGCTGATGAGATCATATGTTGCCTGCTTATGATTTGCAGTGCATACTGAGTCTGTTTGCTTTGATTCTCAGTTTGTTTGCAATCCTCAAAACAGGGTATTTTAGACATGAGAGAATCCTAACTAAAAGAGAGGGAGAGATTTTAGACATGAGAGAGAGAGAGAGAGAGAGAGAGAGAGAGAGAGAGAGAGAGAGAGAGAGAGTGTGAGAGAGAGAGAGAGAGTGTGTGAGAGAGAGTGAGAGAGTGTGAGTGTGAGAATTATTGGAATGTTGGCTTTGAGAGAGAGAGAATTGTCAGATTTCTACAAAGAGAATCTCCCAGAACCTTGTCTACCGTGTGTGTGTGTGTGTGTGTGTGTGTGTGTGTGTGTGTGTGTGTGTGTGTGTGTGTGTCTGAGTGTCTGTGTGTGTCTGTGTGTGTGTCTGTGATTGTGTCCGTGTGTGTCTGTGTATACAGGGCTAAAAATTCAAAGACAATTTTCAGTTATCCTGGGGACAAGTAGATACAAAAAAAATTCAAAGACTTGTCCCTTCCATATTTGTTCTTATCCTCTTGGAAGTAAAGCAATGTGGAATTAAACAGCTAAGCTTTCTGGCTGTGCAATTACAATTATGATCTAATTCACCTTATTAAAAGACAAAACGGCCTGCATGAAATGCTGACTTTTAAGTTTTAATCAGACTCAGCAGCATAATATTCAGAACACCAGCGCAATGTCTATTTTTCTCTTTACCATAGAACAGTAATTCATGATTTTCTTTTTTACATTGTTTGTTCTCAAATGTTCTTTTGTCCTTGTCAGTCTTGGTCATATTTCTTTTTATCTCTTACCTCTTCCTTGCTTTTCAGCTACAGTTCTCTGATTTTGGAGCTGGAAAGACCAAACTTGAGCAGGAACATTTTACTAGATGCTCTAAATTAGATATCTGTCTACAGATTTTAAGACTGTCAGCATGCCTGCAATATTTTCATGTAAAATCGTAAATGGTGTGCCGCATATCAAACTCATGCACCAGGCTGTCAGGTGCCCACTGAAGTAATGCCAAGGTACCAATCAATCCATCTTTCTCTCACTAAATGTTATGGATGATACAAAGTGAAAAAATCCTGTCTACCTACGCAACCATAATTCATTCTTAGATGTAAATTATTATTTTCTTTTTTTTTTTTTTACTGATCTGGAACTGAAACAAGTGACAAGAGTTCAGGAATCAAGGAAGATTACAGCATGCCTTTGGAACTGTCATCTCAATAAATACTGCATTCATTGTGCCATGCAATCAGCAGGAACAAAAATGCCACCAAAGGCAAACCAGGGACTGGCAATGTCAAACACCAGTCAATAAAGCACAAACAAGGATTCTTTTCCGCCAAAACCAACATTACAATTTTCAAATGTGATGACAAATGAAATCTTCGTTCATTTAGCAGTTCAGGTAGACAATACACATACACCCATCCCAACATGCCTCACAAACTCACCATATACCACCCACCACCTTTCCTCCCCCCCCCCCCCCACCCCCTCTCTCTCTCTCTCCCACTCACCCGGACACTATATGCACGTACACATACACTGATACAGTCAGAAACACACACTGACACAAACACATGCACACAAATATACACACACAAACATGTGCACACACACACACACACACACACATGCACATATACACACACACAGTGATAAGTGCCTTCTAGGCAAAAAGAATACAATCAATACAGCATATTTGTGATGCTTTCTGCTCATGACTGGTTAAAGGTGCATGAAAGCTTCATAACACTTACAAAAAAAATTGTCTTATTCTCATGTTTCATCCACTTACTTAAAGGTACCAGGGGACAGGTGTCTCATGATGATTACTGAAAAAAATCTTAAACTTATATATAAATTTGTTTATATATATACCAACCTGCATTTAACTATTTTCTGTGAAATTTAGTAGTCAGTCAAGTAAAGAATGAGCAGAGAGAAACAAAAGAAATGAAATTTACAAAATCAGAAAAATGAATGGCAGTTGTCTTCTTCTTCTTCCTTTGAGTATTCACAATCAACAATTTGATTTTTATGATACTTTTCAGGTTGGGGTTCGCCTGGCGAAGAAGGGAAAAAAAATCAGAACAGCAGTTGCACTCTTGACTGGAAGATATCAAGAGTAGGGGCGGCCACAGTCTCTTGGGGATTTAAGTATTGAAAACAAAAACAAAAACAGGAATGGGCTTTTTTTTTTAAAACCTGTTTAATAAAGCTTTCCACATTTACATTTTAGATTACAATCATTTTAGTAAATATATGGATGAGAAATGACATGTCCCCTGAAAACAATGCATTAATGATTAATAAATGATACGTTTTCTCGAACACAAAAACAATGAAAATTTGGGGAAGATCTTTTGTATTTGACTCTGAGTTCAGACATGTCAACTCGCGGACCAGCTCGCCGAGTGGCTCACTCAGTAAATGAGCTAACTCTCAGTACAACTTGAACTTTGGAAGAATTCAAGCAGAATGTGTTTTCCCCCGTTCGTCTGCTACTCTTTGTCAATAATCTGACGCAGTAGATGGAATGGAGGGGAGTGAGCACAGACTTTAAAGAGGACAACCATGTACACCCAAGTAAGATGGTCTATCAGTATCAAAGACGAACGTTTCTAAAAACAGTTTGTTTATAAAACAGAAAACCAAGTTTTACAACAAAACTGTACTCATTAGATTTAGACCTTATTGTAATAAAACTTGAAAATCAAAGGCGTATATAGTATCTCAGAATACCTAATAATTTGTTGGAGCGCTAAGTGAAAAACGATTGAAGCATCTCTCAATAACAGTTCAGACATGAAGAAACAGTGCACTAACCATTTTGTCCAACCCCCTTCACTTCCTTCAGGAGACAGCCATCTTGAAATTTTTCAACAACATACTCTCTTACCTATTATAGTAGATCAAAATGTGTCTAGATTAAGTATTTCAGGTGAAAAAAATATAAGCAGTTATGTAATGTACTTAATTGTAAAAAGAAATATAATTATGCGATTAACTTTCTTATTTTTGCACATATCATCTATTAATCGTTTTATTTTTTTTAGTTTTGAGAGTATCTGAAAGAAAAGCACATAAAATGGAGGTGATGGATGAATCGCAAGAAAGGCATTATGATGAAGATCTACAGTCTCCAACAGTTTTACCATGGGATCGATTTTCAACTGGATCCATTGTTGCTGTGTTGTTACATTTGATCTTGAGCTTGGCCAGGCGATGGAGGTATTATATTATGTAAATGTGCCTGTAATTTGAGTTATCAGCAGTAATCTACTACAGTACTAGTAATAGTTCGTCTGCACTAAACGTCGATACTTGTTTTAGTTTAACGTATTGTTAGGTCAAATAGTTCTATTTAGAAGGGATAGTACAACTTCGTCTGCATTGCTTCGATATTTGACACTTAGTTTACCATGTGGTATATCATATAGTTTCATTTAGTAGGGATTAGATTTCAACTCAGCTGACAAATTAATACACCAAACGTACTATGCGTAGATTTAGTGGGGCATTGTGCTTGTGGTCCAGGGTTTCAAAACTCACTGTTGTTTTGTTTCAAAACCACAAACTGATGAAGATATTTTAGGCAGTAGATATTTAATTTTTGGCAAAGCACTAATTAAGAAGTCCTTTATTCATTGTGTTGTTGAGGACAATGGTTAGTGTTCTCATGGCCGGAATGGCTTCTCTTCCTGGGAGTATGAATCAACAATAGAACAATACAGACAATAAAAAGAAAGTGGGGGGGGGGGGGGGGGGGGGGGTATCTGAATGTAACAATTAGTGTGTTTAATTGACTTACATGTAAATACTTCTAGTAGATTTTTCTTTGCCGTTTTTTTTGTATTTGAAATGCATCAAAATCACCAGTTGCTGAAAAAAAAAATCTTAAGTCACAAGCATTGACACACATCGAGAGAGGGAGAAGGTGTTTACAGGCTCTGAAACTGTGAAAAATAAGCAAGGACAGTATCAGTGACAATATTGTAGCAGAGACTGACATCTTGTTGTCAACTCTCGAAGAAAAACAGAAAGCCAGTGGAGGTTCATGAATAAAGGTATACAGGATTAGAGGACATCAGGTCTTAAGATTAGCAGCAGAGTTTTGCTGGAGATGAAGAGTAGAGTCAGAACAGAGTTATTATCTAGCCTTGAAAGAATGTTGTAGGTGACAAGTGTTTTAGCGGCATAGTCAGGAAACTAATTGAGACTATCTGCTTAAGCTCATAGAGCAGATGTGATAATTTTTTTTAAACTTATTTCATACAAAGGGAGGAGTCCATGAAGAAACAAAGGTTTCTTACACTTTAGAGAATGATTGTTTTGTCACTAACTCGAACAGTGATGGAAGAGGGCAAGGAATCTGACTAAGATCAAGAGGCAGAACCAGAGAAGATCAAAGCCTCAGTTTACCACTGTTTGGTTTTGTATGTGTGTGAGTGTGTGTGTAATGTAATATAATGTAAAAGGATATTTATAGAGTGCTTTACCTCGCGAGAGCCCAAAGCATGTGTGTGCATGTGCTTGTGTGTGTGTGTGTGTGTGTGTGTGTGTGTGTGTGTGTGTGTGTGTGTGTGTGCTGCATGATTTTGAAGTATATTTGTGTTTGCTTTTTGTTTCTTTCTTTTTGTTCTAAGTTTAGGTATTTTTAGGACATGAATATTTTTCTGTGTATGCTTTTAGTTTGACCTTATTCCAGTTATGAAATAATTCCCACCCCAATCCCCATCCCCATCTCTCTTCTACAGCACTGTGTGAGTTTGGCTCAGTCAGATAAATGTCAGGTTGATGCATTGACCAATATTAGGGACTATTGTCAGCAGGTCTGGTTACCCACTACTCAGTCTTGTTATTATCCGTTCCCTCCCTCCCCTCTCCTCTGAGCATCATCATCATCATTCTCATCCTTAGTTATTGACCATCATTGAAGAAGGATGATACTAAGTCTGAAATGCACCAGCTACAGTGCGTTTTTATATGCTATGCTGTCACAGAGATCTTGTTTGATGCCAAGAAATGTGAACGAAACTTCAGAATGCATTGCATAGAGTCTAGTAATTAGAGCTGTATGAAATTGTTGATCAAAATGGAACGTGATAGCTTCATCTTCGTCAATTCATCATCCTGATGTTGAGAAACAGAACAAATCATTTATTCCAGCCCTTTATGCCATGCTTTTGTGACAATCACAGTTTCAGTTCTTGTTCATTTCCACATGTGTGGTGAGCTTGCTGCAGCATGTTCATCAGGACACAATCATTGGCTGGATGTGGAAGTGCCTCTTGGATAGGGATGCCCGCACACATTGGCTCTGCGATGAAGCAATTTTTGTTGCCAGTTTGGGTCTTAGTTATAGCCTGTATGTTTACTAGGCTGAACAAGGTCACTGAACACTATCTAAGCATCACTGTGAGTGGATTCAGTGGATTGCCTCATGACAAAGTGATTTTAATTTCAGTTTACATATAATATCTTCACTGTGGGGTGGTTGGTCTGGGGCAGGACAAACTCAACCTTTACCAAGACTGAAAGTTTTACTGTGTAGAGAAAAGAGCCACAATTTTTTTTTTCCCATGTGAATAATTTGTTTAGGTGTGCCAGTTAGAAGACTCTATAACTTACAGCCCCTTTGCCAACTAAAGTCCTTGCCTTATGTGCAGTATTCAGACATCTACCATGCATTAAGGCATTCATAATCAAAATTTATAACCAAAAATATGTTAAAATGCTGTATTGGTTGTAAAGGCCAGTTAAGTTTGAATCAGCTTTGCTAACTTTTCTTTGGAGGCAGTTGAAATATTAGTAATGCTGTTCACAGGTGGAGTGAGTCAGTTCAATGCTGATTGTATGTTAGAACTAAAGAACCACTCCAGTATTTGACAGAGAGAGAAAAAAAAGCAGCTATCAGACTGTTTTAAACAGTAGTAACTTGTCCAACTGGTTTGACATCTTATGAGCTCTGCTATTCATAGTTCCATACTTCTTTTTTCTTTTTCTACAATGTACACTCATACACACACACATGCACGCACGCACGCACATGCGTGCACACACACACACACACACACACACACACACACACACACACACACACACACACACACACACACACACTCCCCCTCCACCCTACACACACACACAGTACACGCACACACACTCACACACACACACACACACACACACACACACACACACACACACACATGCAACATGAACACACACACACACACACTATTTGTCTGTCTATCTGAACTCCTCTTCTTGTCTAATATCGCATAGTCTGTGAAAAGACCTTAAAGTACTATCGCTACTACTACTAGACGTACTAAGTACT
>JADBJO010000127.1:370000-427500 GCA_016801955.1 Conus betulinus | reverse complement strand
TGTGTGTGTGTGTGTGTGTGTGTGTGTGTTAATATGTGAGTGTGTGTGTGTGTGTGTGTGTGTGTGTGTGTGTGTGTGTGTGTGTGTGTGTGTTTTAGATTGAGAATGATGGGGTGGCTTTATTTATCTCTGTATAGTTTGTCTAAAAGTGTTTATGAAAAATATGTATCCTATGTTTTCATATTTCATCCCTTTTTTCAGAAAATGAACATATGCTACCTGTCATTCCCAGACTCAAATTCTGGTAAGTATTAAAACAAAACAAAACAAAAAAACATAAAGAAAACAAAAACAACACAACAAAGGTGAATAAAATCACAGTTTTTTTTTACATATGTATTTGTGTGTGTGTGTGTGTGTGTGTGTGTGTGTGTGTGTGTGTGTGTGTGTTGTGTTTTTTAAACTAATGCAGTTGTCTACCGTAATGTGTTTTTTGTTTTGTTGTTTACTTTTGCTTGTGTGTTGTTTTTATTCAGTTGCCGTGTTCATTTTCTTGGAGTTGTGCATCTCAGTATTTTATTTCACTTTTTCTTTTTAAATGCTTGTGTTTGAAGACACAAGATCGCAGAATTATTTGTCTGCATATTCTGATCTTCTGCGTCCATGTGTATTATAACACATGCTTGGTCAGGATTAGAAAGTTAGAACAGGAATAAGTTGTAAAATATAAAAGATATCTGTGCTTTCCCCACAAATTGTTGCTGTGAATCAAAGCTATGGCTGTTTGAGATATGAACTGGAGATATCATACTAAACATTGCCAGTTACAGAGATCAGTTGTTTGCAGATTGGATGTTGTGTGTGTGTAAGGTGTAAGCTGAGGGGTAGGTGCTTATGTTTTTACTTACATGCAGCCATAACCCACCTTGCCCCCTTGCCACTGCTGCCCCCTCAAAAAAAAAAAAAACAGAGGAGGAAGGGAATTTCAAATTTGAGGGTATTTTGTTTTTGTTTTTGTTTTCTTATTAGTAGATTAGTAAGGCTTTAAGGAAATTCATGTTATTGAAATGGTGGATGTATTGTGTCTATGATGTTGATTTGAAACAGGCTGCATGGGAGACACGCAGTTTCATTTTCGTATACGACAGAGCCCTGGTAGAAAGCCCACTGTAAAAGCACACAACTCCTACAACAACAGAGACTGCCCAGTGTCATTACAAGTAAGTTGACTTGATGACGATGATAAAGTGCTTATATTGCATTCACTTTCACAGTTCAGTGGAGTTTCATGCATCGGACAATGTGAAACAATCAAAAGAGAAAACAAACCATTTTGAATCTCCGCTGGGTCATTTTGGTACAGGTTGTTATTTTCCTTGGAGTTTATGCGAGTGATGAATACTACTACTCATGGCATGCTTTTGTGGCATGCCTTGCATCTGTTTGACATGAAGGGTGTATAGTATCATTGCTGCTACTGCCTGCCCTCAGTACCATGTCATTAGATTTTCCACCCCTACGCAGATGGGCTGCCAGTAGAATCAGTCCAGATTCAAACTTGACCAGTAAATGAAACATTTTTGTCATTGTCGTGTTGAGGGTTTAAAGCATTTTTGTAACATTTTCAGAATTCCCCTTTTTCTCTCTCAGAGCTTGAAAGGGACAGTTGATGTCATACACCTTGGCTGAATATAGACCCACTTGCCTCTGAAACGCTGTGACAACTGAAGTTGATCGAATCTAGTTTGATATCTAGTTTTCTTTTTTTTTTTTTTTTTTGTATTAATATAACACATGTTCAGTGAATTGAGAGCATCCTTATTTAGTAATAAACACATATTTTACTAGAACATTCTCAGATCCAGCTCAGTGTTTTTGGTCACAGAGAGACCAGATCTTTCTGAGTGTTGTTCAGTTTCAGGTTTGATCTTGAAAATGAGTCTGGTTTTCACAAAAGAAATTTGCAGGTTATGAGACTGATTGAAATTTAGATTTGGACTACATGTGTGGTAGCTGAAAAACTAAAAGGATTTTTAATGTACTAATGACGATGTCACGTAGTGAATAAAAGATGCTCAATCTCTGACATACTTTTATCAATGCCAAGTGAATGGCGTGCGTCTTGTTGTCAATTGGGTGCGTTCATTGTCTGGTAATATAAAGCGGTGGAGTCTAAGTGTGAGCGCGTGTTGTGAGCCAGGTGGCTTCTCTGCCCTCCTCCCTCCTTTCACTGTTACTCCATCTGCAGACTTATTCTGTTGCTGATTTTGTTTTGAAATTACATGAGCTTTTGTTTGTTTTAATGTTGAACATGTTCATAAATGTAATAAATTACTGATTTCAATCATGCACTGTTTGTACCACTATATAGGATGACAACATTGTGTTTGATTATGATCTGCTTATCTAGTTCGCTGTTGTTGAATGGCTCTTTGAAGAAATGTTTATTTTAAATAAAGAATTGATTAGAGTGAACGCACATATCTGTTAATTAGTGAATGAGTTAAGATCATGTAGATCGATGGACTGTGATTTCCTTGAGTAGAAACTATAACTGTTACACGCGCTTTTCTTGGTGTGATTGTGGTCATTAAGATGTCAGACTTTAATCATACAGTATGTTTTCCTTTATTTAGTGGAAGTAAAGCTAGCGCTAGCTGATGATCCTCATTATCGGTTTGCCAGTCTGTGAGAAAACTGGCTTACTGGTGAGGAGTGTGTAAGCTCGTCTGTTGGTGCAGTGATGCTATGGCATAAAAAGTTGTGTTAAGGTGGTGAGCCATGTGCTGTACTTGCTTGTACTGGAGTGGGACTGTATCAGCTGCAGACTTGGCAGGCAGTTTCAATCCCCTCTCTTATGGCTGATCTAGGTAATGGCTTGAGTCTTATCATGTTACAGTAGGATGGAAAGTGGTGTGTAGTAACTGGCTGGCTGACCTGCTTGTGATGATGTAACAGATGTTGTGTAGGTTCTGCCACTTGCCATGCTTGGTCTGTCTGTCTTTTGTCTATGCTCTGGGCTGTCTGTCTGTCTGTCTGTCTGTCTCTCTCTCTCTCTCTCTCTCTCTCTCTCTCTCTCTCTCTCTCTCTCTCTCTCTTCTCTTTCTCTCTCTCTCTCTCTCGCTCTGTCGCTTTCTCTGTCTCTGTTTGTCTCTTTGTTTCTCTTTGTCTCTCTCTTTTCCCTATCAACATTGCATGCAATACTAAACACATTATAATGAGACTAAAAAACCAAAGTTCCATGTGTGAGCGCGTGGATAGCATTTTATGCACTCACGAAATCCCAACACACCGACTTTCTAAAAGAGAAGGCCAGTTTGTCTGTTAGTAAAGATGACAAGTACATATGTAGTGTGGATCTTCTGTGAAAAAGTGAAGAAATGAGTGAAAATCTGAGCATCTCATATGCTGAGAGCGACACAGGAAATGAATGATTAGGGCTAACAGGCAGCTCTTCAGTTGGATCTGCCCAGGTAGGCAAGATGTTGCATAAACAAGTGTGTGGATTGTAAAGCACATAGTACTTAATCTTAAAGCAAGGATTGGCACTGGGCAAGTACTCTCAGTAATAATGAAAAACTGAAAATTTTTGCAGGCATATCCGAGAAGAAACCCCCCCCCCCCCCCCCCCCGACAAGTCAAGTGCTTCGGTCTTGAACTCCTTACACTCTAAGGTGGTCGGGCTGCATCCAGGTCTCATGACTCCCAGATGTCCCCTCCACTGCCAACTTTTTGTTTTTGTTTTTCTGGCGCTTCTGGAATTCAATCCTGAAACTTTTGGATGAGGGGCATCTCAAGGCATGCCTTTTTTACACAGATGTCTACCCCGCGCTGCTAATGGACACGTGCTCAAAGTTGAGAAATTTAAGCCGTAAGAAGTTCACTATTGTTCCTCCTCAACCAGATCCAGCTGTTACTCTTTTCGGCTACCTCTGTCATTGCCTTCAAGATTCGGGTGCTCTTCTTGCCTGAAATCCAGAGCTGTATCATGAGATCATGGGCTGATAGCCTCCAGATCCCCTTGCTCCAACCTGTATGGTTAAGCCAGATTCCCTCCAGCTGCTGGCTACGCTGGCATACTGCCCAGTCTTGCAGATGTAAGCTTGCTCCATTCTGCTGTCATGTGGCCAGTTTTGATGAAGGTGAGTGGAGAACAATATGCGCTCCCATGCCACTCTTCCTGATGATTTCTGGTTGGTTCTCCCGTTCTGGAAGGTCTGCTAGGCATTCCCAGTCATCTGCTCCATCCAGTTCAGTGCACAGTGCTTCCATGTTCTTGATATCACAGCTGTTCCAGACCATATTTATGGCCTCCTGCCATGAAAAACTTCATTGCTGGAGCTTCTGGTGGCATCGTACTTCCTCCAGCAGGGCTAACCGCTAACATGCCTCCATGTGTACCTTCCCTGGGTTAGCGCACACACACATGCATCCGCACATAACCAAACAACCAAACAAAAAAATGAAGATGGTAGTCATTGTCAAGTTAAAGTTTTAACTGTACGGATACTTTGAGTTCTGTAGACCTCCAACCTATGTAAATGTGTATAATGGAATCATTTCTGATGGCATTTAATTGTGGAAGATATTTGTAACCATATGTTCATTTTTTTTTAAATCTTGCATATTTGCAGAGTGAATCGGCCTTCTACTACGGATTCGTATACTTCAGACAGACCAAGGACAGAGCCCATCCGAAGAGGATACTTTCAAAAGGTTTGTTTCTTTGTTTATTATGACAGCCATCAAACAAAACCAAAATATTTTGGTATTTCTTTGGAACTTACAGAAATTTAATTATCACTCATCAGAATATTTCAAACTTCACTGCAGTGAAATAAATGGAGGTGTAGTGCATTTCTTTCTATATGTAAGTGTTATATAACAGAAGGGTATTTCTGATTGTTTAAAAAAAAAAAAAAAACCCTAGCAAGCTGCTGTTGTGATGAATGTGTGAAAACAGGGTATGTATTTTGCAACTTACTGAAGTTGATTTCTGTTATTACAATTCCTGCTCTCTGACAAAAATGTTACTTTTATCATGAGATGAAGACACAAGTACCAAAGCAAGTAGTGGTTATGTTAACTGCTTTGTGTTTTAGATTTTACAAAGGAGCCTGGGCTAATGCAAAGATGTATTGGAATGTTCCTTGTTTCTGTGATGGTATTCTCTGTAGGAAATGAAGTGCATTCTACAGCCAAAAAAAAAAAAAAAAGACCAAGAACACACACACAAAAAAGATCCAAGCTTTTAGCTACTTTAGCAGACGCAAAACTCTTGTGCCAGATGTAAGTTTAACATATCTCACTGATTTTTTTTTAATCCAAGACCCTCCTGCAGAGTGCACTGATACCCTCCTGCAGAATACACTGATACCCTCCTGCAGAATACACTGATACCCTCCTGCAGAGTGCACTGATACCCTCCTGCAGAGTACACTGATACCGCCCCTGCAGAGTGCACTGATACCCTCCTGCAGAATACACTGATACCCTCCTGCAGAATACAGTGATACCCTCCTGCAGAGTGCACTGATACCCTCCTGCAGAATACACTGATACCCTCCTGCAGAACACACTGATACCCTCCTGCAGAATACACTGATACCCTCCTGCAGAGTGCACTGATACCCTCCTGCAGAGTACACTGATACCTCCCACAGAATACACTGATACCCTCCTGCAGAATACAGTGATACCCTCCCGCAGAATACACTGATACCCTCCCACAGAATACACTGATACCCTCCCACAGAATACACTGATACCCTCCCGCAGAATACACTGATACCCTCCTGCAGAATACACTGATACCCTCCTGCAGAGTACACTGATACCTCCTGCAGAGTACACTGCAGAAGAGTACACTGATACCCTCCTGCAGCAGAATACACTGATACCCGCCTGCAGAGTACACTGATACCCTCCCATAGAGTGCACTGATACCCTCCTGCAGAGTACACTGATACCCTCCCACAGAATACACTGATACCCTCCAATAGAGTACACTGATACCCTCAGAATACACTGATACCCTCCCACAGAATACACTGATACCCTCCTGCAGAGTACACTGATACCCTCCTGCAGAGTACACTGATACCCTCCTGCTGAGTGCACTAATACCCTTCTGTTGAGTGCACTGAGACCCCTTCTGCAGAGTGCACTGAGACCTCCTGCTGAGTGCGCTGATACCCTCCTGTTGAGTGCACTGATACCCTCCTGTAGAGTGCACTTGTACCCTCCTGCAGAATACACTGATACCCTCCTGCCGAATGCACTGATACCCTCCTGTAGAGTGCGCTGATACCCTCCTGTAGAATGCGCTGATACCCTCCTGCAGAGTGCACCGATACCCTCCTGCTGAGTGCACTGATACCATCCTGCAGAATACACTGATACCCTCCTGCTGAGTGCACTGATACCCTCCTGCAGAATACACTGATACCCTCCAGCAGAGTGCACTGATACCCTCCTGTTGAATCCTGCACTGATACCCTCCTGCAGAGTACACTGATACCCTTCTGCAGAATACACTGATACCCTCCTGCAGAATACACTGATACCCTCCTGCAGAGTGCACTGAGACCCCTTCTGCAGAATACACTGATACCCTCCTGCAGAATACACTGATACCCTCCTGCAGAGTGCACTGATACCCTCCTGTTGAGTGTGCTGAGACCCCTCCCTGCAGAGAATACACTGATACCCTCCTGTTGAGTGCGCTGAGACCCTTTCTGCAGAGTGCACTGATACCCTCCTGCAGAGTACACTGATACCCTCTGCAGAGTGCACTGATACCCTCCTGTAGAATACACTGATACCCTCCTGCAGAATACACTGATACCCTCCTGCAGAGTACACTGATACCCTCCTGCAGAGTACACTGATACCCTCCTGCAGAGTGCACTGATACCCTTCTGCAGAATACACTGATACCCTCCTGCAGAGTGCACTGATACCCTCCTGCCGAATGCACTGATACCCTCTCCTGCAGAGTACCCTGATACCCTCCTGTAGAGTGCACTGATACTCTCCTGTAGAGTACACTGAAGGGTGGATTTCAGAACACAAGGCTTGATTGGTGACATGAGGCACTGGACCAGGTACAGCTCCTCTGTCCTACTGGGAGTGACGTTGAGACAGACCCCTGCAGATCACTGACTGCTTCACTGTCTGTCATAGATACCCCCTTAGAGCCTGTATAATCATGGGCACTTATGATGATGAAGATTAGTTCACTGTTCTTCCTGTCCCCAGCAGCCCACCCCTCACTCAGAAACACACACACACACACACACACACACACACTCACACACACACATGTGCATGCACACACGTATGACTGGCACACGCGCACACACACACACACACACACACACACACACACACTGACACACACACACACACACACACACACACACACACACACACATACACACACTAACTTGTGCGCGCACATACTCATGCACGCATGCCCACACACACACACACACACACACCCTTCACATTTTTCACAGCAGATTCCATGAAAACCTTGTTCAGAGATGTTCCACCTGATGTGATCTTTGAATTTCTGAAAGAGATTTAAATTTTTCATCTGATCTGAGATTTTACAGTGGAAAGATTTTTATTAACGTTTTGGGCGTGTTTTTAGAGGATGTATTTTAAAGTATTGTGTGAATGAATGACTTGTGAGTTGACTTCAACACAGTGACAGCCCTGATATGGCCCTTTGAGGTCGGCTGGGCTATAAGCAACATTACCTTACCTTACCTTATCTCCCTTCACACATCCCACATCTCCACTTCCATTCCAACCATCTCAAAAAGAAGTTGATATCCGAAAAAAAAACAAGAGAGTTGATTTCCATAAATATCTGCATATCTATTCTGTGGTGTCTTGGAATCAGTCCATTTTGGTTGCTCTGTTGCAGTCAGTGGTGCTGATCACCAAACTGCCCTTTGTGGCCCTCTTCTCCCAGCTTGTGGGAATCATAGCACCGGAATACTTTGACAACGGAGAGCCTAGTCTGGAAGCAGGTACTGTGCATTTCTGTGTGTTGTGCCACAAGAAAACACAACCTGATGATCATTGTGAATTCATTACTCAGGTTTCGTGGAGGCTTCTCATGTTGCTTTGATTCTGACGATTAAGATTTGGCTCAGAAGGCCTTTTAAGCAATTCTGTTATGATGAATGGCCTTTTCATTCCAGCGACAGGTATTGTTTGCAATCCAGGGTCCTTTAGGTCTTTACACAAGGTTTTGTATTTCACATCATAATTTCGATTTTTTTTTTTTTTTTTTCAACATTTGAAAGAAATATGAATACTTCCAATGAAATTCACCATGATGCAGTCAATTGCAAGCAGACAATATACAGCAGCAGAGCTGAGCAAGGGAGAAAACTTGCTCCGAAATTCAGCCTAGCTGATAGCGAGTGCTCTGTTCAGTATCTGTCCTAGAATTGGCACTTTTGAATTTGAAGTTGCAGACTGTGCTGAAAATGCAAGGAAAATGCTCATTCCATAACAGAAGGCTCTGAGAAGATCCATAGAAAGAGTGGATCTGTAAAGTGATAGTGGACAAAGATTGTGCACAATGAAAATTTTGTGGACTCTACCGAAACAGATCAGTGGAAGAGTCCTTCTTGAGTCAGTGCATCGAGACAACTTGTCCACAGAAACAAGACACTGAAAACAGAATGGTTTGCTTGTAGCATTAATGATGACTGATTTGATATCAGCAGTTTGTAGTAGTTTTTCATTAACTCTTTCATACAACCCTACAAAACTGGGCCATAAAACCCTTCCTTCCTTCCTGCAGCCTGGAAAACTGGGCTGCACAAAATCCCTCCTTTCCTTCCTGCAGCCTGGAAAATCGATTCTCGCGGTAAACGCTTTGAACTTCTTCGCGTGAGTCGCGTCATCGGTACACATCATGACCAGGTGGTTCGCGTGGCAGTGTTTATGAATGGAATAGATGCCAGACGGCCCCTTCAGCGTGGGAAAGTGGTTGCGCTGCTCTATTCTGGCTGGTTTGCTACTGCATATGTGGCTGTTCTCATTTACACTTCTTTTTTTTCTCTAAATCCAGGAATGAAGGGAAAACTTGTGTTATAAGAAATCTAGGAACAAGAGGAAGTAATGGTTATAGAAAAGTAGGAATGAAAGAGTAAGATTAATCAGCGTCATACCTTCTGCAAGTTTCAGATCCGGAGACTCTGAGGATAATTCTGTGAATTTTGAGGACAAGTTTTCGGTTTGTTTTAGATTACTGAAATTATGCCCAATATTAGTGTATAAAGGTGAGTTTGAAAAAAGTTTTATTGCTAAGAAAAAGTTTTACGATATACTAACCTTTCCAAAAGCTCTCCCACCTCTGACATCTGCCAGGAAAAGATGCTGGAAAAGTGAGAGACTGCCACTGTCAAATAAGACATTGGTTCATAAAGGAAGGTCACACAGTATTCCTATCTTGAATATGGCATGGTTAGCTCCCTCATTCTCCTATTTTAATTTTTGAGGCTCCTGATAATGTGGTGGTGTTCCCTACTGAGTCAGAATAATGCAATTATTTGGACAGGTGAGTAGATAGAAAAACTGCTTTTGGTCATAAAAAAAAACCCATGTTAGGACATTTTATTGTCATGCGACAAATACCTGGAATATTGTTACCGCAAGTAGAGCTATATAAACTTAAAAATTGCTGTGATTTAGTATTTTGGATTGCCAGTTTTATGTTGATTATCTTGTCTCCATCATGTTTGTTCCTTTTTCAAGATCATATATACAAATGAAGACATTCATGATCGATTTCTCTTTTTGGTAATTTGTGTTGCCTTCACACTGTTTAAGCTTTACTCCCAGTCAGATTTGTCACTGCCTTTCTTGACAGGAAGAATTAAGAAGTATGTGAACATGTATGTACAAATCTGATTCCAGCTTGTCATGATATTGACCAGTGGCCATATCCTGTGCCAGGCGATACAGTGAACTTGCCTATCATGGGTACTGTGTCATACAGGTACATGTCAGTCTCTGTGTGTGTGTGTGTGTGTGTGTGTGTGTGTGTGTGTGTGCGTGCGTGCACACTCAAATGTGTATGTATGTGCACATGAGTGCCAGATATTCTGAATTGTTGTTACTGCATTCTTACCTAACTGATCAGGTTGCAAGTGAGGGGGCTGCAGGCGGAAATCTGTACAAATTTTAAATGTAATTAATAGTGAACCACCAGGAAAACGTAGACAAACGAATCGCAAAACAAAACATGACACGTTTCGATCTCTTAGGTCTTCTTGACAGCCTCGTTTTCATTTAACGCCCATTTTGCGCTGAAGTGAATGAAGATAAGTGATTGCTTGTTCATTTTCGTTATCATGAGTGTTTTGTATCTTGTTTGAAGAAGAAGACCTAAGAGGTCGAAACGCGTCGTGTGTTTGTGTGATTCATTTGTCTACGTTTTCTTGGCGGTTTGCTGTTAATTACATTTAAAATTTACCTAACTAAATCTAGATCCACTGTGTGTATATGAGTGTGTGTGTGTGTGTGTGTGTGTGTGTGTGTGTGTGTGAATGTGACTTTATGTAGTGGTACCAAAATTATTAATCAGTTTGTGACTGTGTGTGTGTGTGTGTGTGTGTGTGTGTGTGTATGCTCATGCATATGTGTTTTTTATGTGGTGGTACCAAAATTATTACTCAGTTTGTGACTATCTGTGTTTGTGTACATTCTGCAAAGGAAAATGCTGTCATTCTTGATTCTGTTTTTGTAGAGACCATTTTTGTGCACTGTGTTATTTTTTAACGTCTGTCTGCTTGTTTTTGCTTTCTAGAACTTTTACACTGTTTACATCACATTCTGTTCATTTAGACTTGAGATTTCCTTTTTTGTGTATGTGAGTGTGCTTTTTTTTTTTTTTTTTTTTGGTGTGTAGTGGCTTCTGTTATATAATCACTGAATTTTCTCTTTGTCATGATATGTAGATGTATATCTTGCTTTGTGGCTTATTAAGATTGAAAGTTCTGTTATTCTTTTCACAAGTAGAGCATTGTGAGCATTATGTTTTGTAAACATTTGTTTCCATGAAAAAAAAGACAGTGCCCAGTTAGTGTGAGCATATATATCTTGAGCCATTCTCAGACAGTTCATGATGAATAATTTCCCAGTCCAATGCCTTAAAATTAAAAAAGAAAAATCCTGAAAGTTGCAATTTAAAACCTGAAAGTTGTAATTGTTACGTACAAAAGATATTTTCTTGCTATGGATTTATGAAGAGATGCAGTACTATCACAAATTATGGATATCAAGAGAAGATAAAGTGGCATATAGAATGTTTGGGTAAGTTACTGTGTAACTTAATGTTGTTTGTGAATTAACATTATCTTGTGTGGTAGATCACAAATTTCACATGAACTTTTACCTCTAACAGACTATGTATTTCTTTGTTCTTATAATTGAACAATACAGAAAAGAGTGTGACATTGTGGGCTTTGTGTTTCATATGCTGAGTTTCACATTCTGTTCATGTTGTGGTGGTTGTGCCCTGTGATGGTGGTGTTGGCGTGGTGGATGATGTAGGTGAGAGTGCCCAGTCGCTCTGATAAAGTCACGGGCTCTGCACAGACCAGGACTCAGAGCATGGTGAGCTGTCAGTCAATACACTGTGAGATGTCCATTGGTAGCAATGGGAGTGATGTGTCTGTGACGGCAACGTGTCTGCTGGTAACACTGAAACTAACATATCCACCGCTAGGGCGCTGAACTAAACCTGTCTGTTGTACTGCTGGAACTAAGACCCTCTGTGCTGGATGTCTGTCTCCATTTCTTTTGTATTATTAATATTAAACACAAACTGCAGCCTGTGTAATCTCATGCTTTATAACTGCCCAAACTAATTCGCCTTAAATTAATGTTTACTCTTGTGTTGTATAGTACCTGCTTGTTAGGGGGTGGGGGTGAGGGAGTGGGGAAGCAAGTGATCTGTATGTGTTTAAATGAAAGTTCCTGTCACTTCCGTTTGGAGCGACCAGCTGCTTGGTTTTCTGAGGATGTGAGCGTTAGGTTGAAGTATGATGTGGCAGCATGCACATCAGGAGATGACTCCATGTTTACAGAGAAAAAACACCTGACAGGACATCCTTGGCCATAGAGTCAATGGAAGCAGATGCAGACCTGTTTACCTGTATGACTTTTTCCTTAATTAGTTCAGAAAACTTTGGCTTATTAAGAAATACAATATTGTTGAATAAAATATGAAAAAGAGTTCGTCAAAATGTGGAGGTAAATCAGCCGGTTTTGTGAATCGATCTCGATTCAGCAGCTCATTAGCCTGTGACCTCTGAACTTCATTAGGTCAGTTACTTATCTCCAGAAACAGTTGCAGACATTTATTGTTTCATCAGTCATGCTGCGATCTTGATTTGGTACAACAATCAGTGGAACTCGATGGTTTATGATGTACAAATTGCAGACACTTTCATGGCAATTCACAAGAATAGAAACATTACCAGATTTTGGTACTGAGTTGACCAATCCAACACTTTTGCTTTCTTTAATCAAACAAAGCTCCATTGGACTGCATTTTCAATACCAAATTGATGAGGCTTTGACACAGGCTTCAGAAGTTAGAAGATCGCAAATTCAGAAGTTTTTCGACTTAACCCTCTTGCATTCGTTTCGCCCGTATCCGGCCGCTGTGTTTGTCTCCCCTGCTATTCGTTCCGGCCCGCAACCGGCCGTACGTGCCGCGTTACTTTCCCTCACACACTGCGACCACGTTTTAAGTCAAGACTGGCCAAAAATAAACGTGCATCCCTGAGAGGTGTCCAATGAAATCTTAGCAGTAGTATGGGGTGTGGGAAAAGGATTCATTCACAAAGACTAGGGTCGTGAACTGACCGCATTCCATTGCTGCAGACGGCATCGCCTTGTTTCTGAAAATGGCGTCTGCTAGCGCTTCTACTGACGGCGATTTTTAGGATTATATGAAGAGGAGTTGGATGAAATACTACAAGAAGTAGAAAGAAATGAAAGAGAGGAGTTAAATGAAAGTGATGTGGATGTTTGAGAGAAGAAGAGGGAGAAGAAGGTGAAGAAAGTGATGAAGATGATGATGTGCCTTTTGTCTGCGTTTGTGACCACGTGGCGACCGGCCACTTCCACACCTGTAGTTCAGCTTTTTGAGGAGGAGACTGGGCCAGATCATGATTTGCCAGACACGGCTACACCTCTGGATTATTTTTTTCTCTTCCTGCCGCAGTTGTTTTTTTTTACTACGGCTGCTGACCAGACGAACCTGTACGCCAGGCAGCAGATGACAAAGCGGGGGCAACTTGACCCACTTTGGCAGGATATGACACCTGCTGAGATGCGCGCATACATAGTTGTGCTCGTCATGATGGAATCTAACGTCTGCCAAGACTCTGGTGCTACTGGTCGACAGATCTTCGGTTTAGCGAGCCATGGATCAGTGGGGTGATGTCGAAACACAGTTTCTGCCATGCGGCAAATATGGTAGAAACCATGGATCAAGAGTAGTGTTTACCATATTGGTGACATGTGACAGGGTGACACTCACACCTCCTGCTGTGTGTGACCAGACACCACATCAGAGTGTAAATAATGGAGTTTGCTTCTTTCTGTGACTGTATAGTCCGGTGTTGAAAATCGTTAAGTAGTGACAAACACACCTTTTAGGATAAAAAAACAAAAACCGTAAAGTTACCTGGCCGCATGTTTGAGTATGTGACAATCATGTGACACTTTGTGACACCCCAACTGGATTTACTGAACCAGGACTGCTGTTTACAAGTTGAGGTAGGCCACCCTTTGATGATTTATACTAACAAATGCATGCCGACCATGTTATTGTCTGTCTGGTGTATCATAGTAACATTGTCAACGTTTGATGTCCCATTGTTTTGTGACAAACAGGGTGACAATGACACCAACATGCATCCCAAACATGTGACATCTCTGCATTATGAAATATGATGTGTTAGAATTTTGCATACTAAATTTGACAGCATTGCAGTGGAA
Organism: Conus betulinus; assembly: GCA_016801955.1. NCBI lineage: Eukaryota > Metazoa > Mollusca > Gastropoda > Neogastropoda > Conidae > Conus > Conus betulinus. The sequence continues at coordinate 413,517 of JADBJO010000127.1, read as the reverse complement.
ACTTTGTCCATACAGTCTTTCAAAGTCAGTAGGTGAGCTTTAGGTTAACTTTCTCAAAACAATACGAACGAATACTAGGAGCAGTTCTAAGCTGGAAAATGCGAATGCAAGAGGGTTAATCAAGTCAGCCTCACTGGTGTTGATCTCCCCTTCCGTAACTCTTCAGTATGTATGGCAAAACTGTGCTATGAATACTGAATAGTTACGCAAGGGATAAAAAGATCTGCAGTTGAAGCATAGGGCTGTAGACCAGTAACAGAACCTGGGTCGTCCCGTTGCCCCTTAGTACTGCATTAACCATGAAATTTGGCTTAACAGAGCAGATGGATTGGTCATAGCTTACATAATCTCTCTCTTTTTTTTTTTTTTGATGCATCAGGTCAAAATAAAACAAACGAAGTAACTTGTGGTAGCTTCAGTTCAGGGTAGATTCCTGCAGAAGGACAAACTGAATGAAGATCCTGACCCATGCACAGTCAGAAGATTAACTGGAATGAGTACACAAACTGTGAACATAATAATTGGGAGAGTTATGTATTCCTTCGAAAACCATGCTTATGAATACAGACTTATTTGTCTTGCTGTCATGCATGTTTCTCCAATCTGTCTACTTGTACATTGTTCCTGCATGCCGTGAACATTCTTTTGGGGGGGTCTTTGCTTGTCCTGTCTACCCTGCACCCTGTAGTCCACCCTCTTGACCTATACCTGACTTAAAAAGCAAGACTGGGGAAAAGAGAAAACAATCATATTGATACAGATCATGGTTCTTTAGGGGAAGGAGGAGGGGTGGATTGGAGGTGTGAAAAGACACTTGATTACCCCCCCCCCCCCCCCCCCTTTTTTTTTGCTACTAGTCAGCAACATTCCCTGTGTTGTCCAAACTGAAATAAAATGCTCAATACAGTACAGTCTCATTCAAAAAAGATAATTGTGATTTAACACATTATCTTATTTTTAATGTGGCAGCAATGTTATCTCACATTTGATGTGACCAATATTGTAGTTTTCTTGGATGTTAAAATTGAAATGAATGCTCTTGTATTAGCTGTAATAGTTTGCAGGCTGTATAATATACTTATCAAGTATATCTGTCATCAGAAACTTAAAGAGAATTTTCCTTCTAGCTTAGGGGTCACAACTGTGAGTTTACTATTTTAAACTACAGAGAGTTAATCCAGCTTACATAAGTCTGATATTTGGAACTTAAAAGGGAATTAATCTAAGCAGCTTTGGGGAAAAAAAACATCAGTTTGAAAATACAAGTAAATATGATGAACCCACTGCTGCTTTAAAGGTCACATGTTCTAGTCTGAAATTTTGAACTGAAGAGAATAAACTCAGCTAGCCTTGGGGTCACATGTTGAAATCTGATATTTTGAACGAAAGAGAGTGAATCTAGCCAGCCTAGTAGCCACGAATGTCAGTCTGAAAATTTAAATCGGAGGGAATGGACACAGCTAGCCATGAGTTCACATTGAACATCTGATATTTTGAACTTAGCGAATTAATCTAGCCAGCCTGAGTCACAGATGTCAGTCTGAAATTCGAAACGAAAGAGAATAAATCTACGGCTGGTTTAAAGATCACATGTGTAATGGGAAATTTGAAACTACAAAAGAGAATGGACATAGCTTGTTAAAAGATTAGAGGTGTCAGTCTGAAATTATAAACCAAAAGGAATGAACTAAGATGAAAAAAGAAGTAAAAAAAATAGCCTGAGCTTCCCAGATTTCACGGGGAACAAATGTCCATCCAGTCCTGCACACAGTTTAGTAGTTAGTCCAGTGAACTTTGAAAGCTCACGAATGAGCAGTTATAGACATCTGGAGCTTGTTTACAGTATCACAGAAAGTGTAACAGCATACACAAAAGGAAACAGATGTTAAACAAACACTTATCCTGGTGGGTTTTTTTCTTTGTTTTTGGTTGTTTGTTTTTTTTTTCTGACCTTGTGTAGCTTGCATTCTACTGTGCATGAGGTGATGCATGATATACTGATTGCTTCATTTCTTGGTGTATTCATCCTTGTCATTTCTTGGTGTGTTCATCCTGGTCATTTCTTTGGTGTGTTCATCCTTGTCATTTCTTGGTGTGTTCATCCTTGTCATTTCTTGGTGTGTTCATCCTTGTCATTTCTTGGTGTGTTCATCCTTATCATTTCTTGGTGTGTTCATTCTTCTCAGTTCATTCAAGTATAATTTGTAAGGGAGAAACAGCAGGACTGGAAGGGGCAGGGAACTTTTAAAACAAATTTCACCCGATGATTTTTAAAATTTTGTTTGTTGCTTTGGTATGCCTCTGGTTTTACTGTTTCTTTCTTTTCTTGCTTCTTACATGCTGTTTTGGTCTGTGAATGGATTTTTTGTTACCTTGTGAAAAAGTGAAAACGTTGCTCTCGAATCTCTTTCTTCTCGTTCTCAGTCTCTCTTTTTCTCTCTGTTTCCGCCTCATCCCTGCCACTGCTATCTCCTTTCCTGCTGTTCTCTCCCTTCTGTTAATTTGTCTGTCGCCTGGTTTCTTCTCTCTTTTCATAACTTCTGTCCTGCTCATCATTAACTCAGTCTTTAGCACTAGCTTTCACTCATCTCTTTGTCTCTTACTTTCTGTCATTCAGATTTGCCCTTCTTTTTTTTTTTTTTTTTTTTTTTTTTTTTTTCTGAATAGGCTGTGGTGTTCTGTTGGTAAGATCAGTAAATTATAAGTGGCATGCAAAATGTGTGATAAGTGACAATCTCTCTTCCAGCACACAATTCCTGCACACAGCATCCTTCCTTCTCTCCACGAAGTGGACATTTACAGGTAACACTTCTCTTTTTTTTTATGACTGACAAATGTGTGTGTGTGTGTGTGTGTGTGTGTGTGTGTGTGTGTGTGTGTGTGTGTGTGCGTGTGCGTGCGTGCGTGCGTGCGTGTCTTGCGTATATTTCAGATACTAATGTGTTGAAACTTGTAAAGCACCCTGTAGCCTATGTTGTTAGGATGGATGCGACAAAAATTGTCCTCACTATAGTATTAGTAGTAGTAGTAGTAGTATTCATTCTGCCCCATAATAAGAAAACAATTTTTACCCCATGTTAGGAAAATGATTACATGAACATTGCTGGAAATGAAAAAAAAAAAGATTTTTATTTAAAAATAAGTACAGGGTTAACAAACGGATTTTATTTAAGAAATAAGTACAGGTTTAACAAACGGATTTTTTTTAAGAAATAAGTACAGGTTTAACAAAACAGATGTAAAGATTTTATTTAAGAAATGTGCAGTCAAGTACTGGTTTGACAAGCAGATGTGAAGATTTATTTAAGAAATATACAGTCAGTACAGGTTTAACAAACAGTTGTGCACATAAATTTCAGTTTGCATGAATTGATTGATTGATCCTAGCAGCGTTTATTTGAATGGTCAAAAGTTTGGTTCACTGTAAATTTCTATCATCTGACATGCCAGTGTCAGTCCTTTCAAATTTGTGCAAAACAGTATCATTTGTGGACGATGTTGACCCCTATGCCTTGTAATATTGTTTGATAGTGATGGATATCATTACTGTTGTGTTGTGGACTGTTGAAACTTCAGTGCTGTGTAATCCTGTGTGAAAGTGCTGGGTGATGTGATTGTTAACACTTTAAGTGTTGTCTAATACTGTATGAAAGTTCTGAGTGACATGATTGTTAAAACTATCAAGTGCTGTCTAATACTGTGTGAAACTTCTGGGTGATGTGATTGTTAACACTTTTAAGTGTTGTCTAAAACTGTGTGAAAGTGCTGGTTCATGTGATTGTTAACACTTTAAGTGTTGTCTAATACTGTGTGAAAGTTCTGGGTGATGTGATTGTTAACACTTATTAAGTGTTGTCTAATACTGTGTGTGAAAGTTGTGGGTGATGTGATTGTTAATACTTTAAGTGTTGTCTAATACTGTGTGTGAAAGTGCTGGTTCATGTGATTGTTAACACTTTAAGTGTTGTCTAATACTGTGTGAAAGTTGTGGGTGATGTGATTGTTAACACTTTAAAGTGTTGTCTAATACTGTGTGAAAGTTGTGGGTGATGTGATTGTTAACACTTTAAGTGTGTCTAATAATACTGTGTGAAAGTTGTGGGTGATGTGATTGTTAACACTTTAAGTGTTGTCTAATACTGTGTGAAAGTGCTGGTTGATGTGATTGTAAACACTTTAAGTGTTGTCTAATACTGTATGAAAGTTGTGGGTGATGTGATTGTTAACACTTTAAGTGTTGTCTAATACTGTGTGAAAGTGCTGGTTAATGTGATTGTAAACACTTTAAGTGTAGTCTAATACTGTATGAAAGTTGTGGGTGATGTGGTTGTTAAAACAATTGTTAAAACTTAAAGTGTTGTCTAATACTGTGTGAAAGTGCTGTTTGATGCAATTGTTAACACTTTAAGTGCTGTCTAATACTGTGTGAACATGCTGGGTGATGTGATTGTAAAGCAGCTGGCAAACTGCTTGTAGCTTGTAAGAGTTTGGTGTAATGATTATATTTAGCCAAACAGAAAATATAATTAGAATTTCCCTTTGTGTGTCTGTCTTGTTTCAGTGCATTTCAGAGCATACTACCTCACGTTCAACTATTATGGGAACTGGTTCTTTTGGGCGAGGTAAGTATTTGCTTCTTCTCTCTTCTGAAGTGAAAATAAGAGGATAGATCATGAGTGTTCATCCTTGTGTTTGGATTGTCTGGTTCATGCTTACAGGATACTTTGATTACATATGCATTACCGACTCTCTCATGCAGGTATCAGTAGGGTTAATTGACCTCACAAATACTTATCCTAGAAATCCCATTTGAAGTCAGGTGTAATGAGAAGTCAAAGTTAAACAGGATGAAAGTCCATGTTACTGTCAGTATGTGAACATAACTGAATGTTTCTTCCATTTCATTTTGAAATTTGGTGGCAGGTATTTGGGTATGGACGCAAATATACAAGACAGATAGCATGGGTCAGTGTTATGAATACATATGTAAACAGAGAAATGGATAGATTGGTAAGTAGTGGGACTGACAGATGACAAAACAAGACAGATAGATGTGTGTGTGGTGGTGTGGAGACATTTGCATGGCTGGACTTGTTGTCTATACAGATGCTTTCGTGTTGGTTTGCAGCCTATTGTAGTCATGGCAGCATCACCTTCCGTTACCTGTGCCTGTGTTCAAGCTCTAGTCAAGTGAGTTGAAACGTGTCTCAACTTGATGAGTCACATCTTAGAATTCACATTCTTAGAGTCGGATGAAAACTGGAGACTTGGTGTGTGTTCAAAACAGTTAGTGAATTGCATTTCCATTTGTAGAAATGTGCTGTGCAAGAAGGATGACAGAATTTTGTTGAAGTCTTTTCTCTGTGGTAGATACGAATGAAGAGGAGGGATTCCCTGAAGAAGGGAGAAAAGAGAGAGCTTGTCCGGGAGAATGAGAGAAGAGAAGGGTTATTTCAGAGGCTGAACAAGGAGAAAAGAAGAGAAAGGTCATACTGGAGAATGGCTGAAGAGGAAGACTGTTTTGGAAAGTGAACAAGAGAGAAACAGTCTGAACAGGGAATGAATGAAGAGAAAGGTTGTGACAGGGAGTGAAGATAAGGATGTCCTAAGAGCAAGTGAGAGAGAGGGTGCTCAGAATGACTGGAGGTAAAGGTTGCCTTGATGAAAGAATGGGAGAAAGGTTTGTAATCGGGGAAAGTTTAAAGACAAAGGTTTGTCCTGAAGAGAAAAGATATTTTGGAAATGAAGAAAATCAGCTAATATTGGGGGTACTGATAACTCTTGCTAAAATGAATCATGCCACAATAAAGCAAATACTAGTTCTGACACATCGTTTAACCAATGCCCAGTTATGCGAACTCTCAGGTCTCTGAGTGAACTGCAGGTCAATTTGGTTTATCATTGGCTGAAGAGGTATACTGTAATTGAAAACGTTCAGTGTTCTGAGCTGCAACTTTTCCCACTGAAAAGAATCTATTGCCTCAACTCCTCACTTCATCTCTAGCCACACATGCACATATAATCAGTTGTCTGGTAACTTCTCTGTTTGCGTGTGTGCGTGTGCGTGTGTGTGTGTGTGTGTGTGTGTGTGTGTGTTTTAATCCAAATTGTGTAAATGTGCATACAGATGCTGCACTGTTTTGTTTCATTCTTTGTCTCAGCATGATAGCACCTCTGAAGTACTGCAATGACTTCCGACCCTACTTCACCATACATGACAGTGAGTTCAAGGAATTCACCACCAAAACACAAGCTCCGTAAGTTGCATCCATCTTTAGGTATTTGTTTAGGTTGTAATTTTGTTGTTGTTGTTCATTCATCCCAGTTAAAACCTTCTATCCTGCTTTTTCCCCCCCTTAAAGTTAATTCTGTTTTTGAAGCCATTTCTGAGCTGTTGCTTTTTTTTTTCTTTTTTACTGATATTCATGATTATGTTCATGGTGAAAACTGCAATGAATGTACAACTTAATGAAGGATATTTTCTCACAAAGTTTTGAAATTTAAATAAAAATCAAAGGTTATACGAAATCTTGGTTTAAGAAATTGAGTTTGATCAGTCAGTTTGTTACTCGAAAGAAAGTGAGTTCACATTTTGTATGTAAGGCATAGGAAACAGATCCATTTTTGCTTGCATTGAAAAAATGACAAGGAAGCCATTTTTGATGATTTGCATGATATCAGAGTCAGAAAATGTTATCTATTGATCTGGATTCAACAGTAAAACCCACTAAGGACATAGGAGGCAAAGCAATAAGGAACGTTGTACCAGTTGTCTCTACCTTGGACTTTCAGGGGCGAAGGCCATCAGAGTAACAAAGGTCTTCTCGGTCGGCTCAGCAGTAATTTTGATGTGTGAGAATCACGGGGAATCATACAGTGCGGTTCTCCAGTCTCTAAGTGTATTCGCTGCGCTTTGCGATAGACATGTAAAATTGAAATTGAATAAATGAGATTAATGGAACATTACAGAAATTGAATAAATGAAATAATGGTACATTACAGACACAACATGCATATGCTCACATAATCATGGGAAAAAATATAGATCAGCACTGTAGGTCATTACAGTACACATGCCAAAAAATTCATCATGTAAAACTGGTGCATGACACACACCAAACAAAAATGCGCTCAGATACAGTAATACAACAGTATGTAAAAGGACCAGTTCAAAATGCACTTTAAGAAAAAAAGTGATGGTTTTAAGCGTACATTCAAAACTAGTGAAACACAAAGAAAAATAGTAGATCAGTGTAAGTGAGTATTTATCTTTATATGTGTGCATATTGTTTGATAAATGCAGTGAAACTAATGAGGCTGGGATGGTTTGTTTACATTGTACTGAAATAGATAAGTTTTAAATGCTGTCTTGAATGCAGCTTTGATTTGATGAACAGTTGGGGTGTATTGAGTTACATTGTCATGGGATGTTTCTGTCTGTCCACCTGTGTGTGTGTGTGTGTGTGTGTGTGTGTGTGTGTGTGTGTGTGTGTGTGTGTGTGTGTGTGTGCGCGCGCGCGCACGCGTGTATGTATGTTTGTGTGTATGTGAGGGTGTGGGTGTGTTTGTATGGAGATGTGTGTATTTGTGTGTTTATGTATGTGTGTGTATGTCATTTATGTTCCTTTTCTTTAAATGAAAAATGTTGACATTCTGTTCATAAAGTTTCTTAAAATGTCGGTACACCTATGGGTTCATCGGACAGTAAATTGGTTTCAGTCTGTCTGTCAGTCAGTCTGTCCACCTTTTTCTCGGTTTAGTCAGTCTGTCAGTCAGTCTGTCCACCTTTTTCTCGGTCTGCCATGTCTCCTGTCTGGAGGATGGTGCTGGGGAATCCACATTGATTTTGTCTCATGTCAAAACCACTTCAGCTTTTTCCTCACTGTGGTCAGCAGGCCTTCATGGCTCTCATGCCTCTGTGACAGTATTCTAGACAGACAGGAATTCTCTTTGTGGTGTACTGGAGAATGCCTTTGGAATACTCTGTATGGAAATTGTGTCGTCAAGACATTTGGCATTTTTGTTTGTTGTTGTCATACCCTGGCTAAAAGACTCCAAAAAAGGAATCATCCAAACAGCCAAAGTACTTGAACACTATGGTAAAAATGCATCAGCTGGGGATGAGAACATTATGTGTGTGACCATTTTTGATTACCCCCACCACATGGGCAGCCACACTCTGACTTCGGGGGATTTGGGAAACTGATAATGTTATGCAGTCTTAAGCCAAGGCGGGATTTGACATTTTAAGCAAAACAGTTTTCACAGAGGGGTTGGTATAGACAGCATCATCTTTAACAAGCTATATCTCTGATAAAGGCTGGTTTTGGAGAGTTGGAAGGAGGACTCAAAATGGTTGTTATTAATTTATCGGTTGAGGATGACATTGTGAAGAATGTTTACGTGTCAAAGTTTACACAAGTCTTAATTTTGTACTTCTTTATCATGGACAATTTTCAGACCACCAGTGGTCTTGGGCGTCACGAATCCCTTCTTTGCCAAAACTCTGCAGCATTGGCCTCATATCATCCGCATTGGAGAAATGGGTGGATTCGGTAAGTAGACCCAAGACTTGTTTTGGCTTTCCCCTCCTTTTCGGTGTTACCCCATCCAGCATTTACATTATCAGCGCCATAGTGATTCCTCAGCTGAGCACAGCTTACTGGCTATTGCTTAACCTAACAATTCTTCCTACTTGCCCTCTTTCATGAGGTACACCATGACGTTTGTCAGGCTTATCAGCAGAGTGATGTGCTCGTTTAAGGATAGGAGAAAAAAAAAAAAAGAAATTCAGGTGAAGGATTCGTAACTAAGTATTGCTTTGTAACCAGCCTCCAGGCCCGCCAGTTGCAAAGCTTTCAGATTTGCTTTGCTTGATTCTGCTGTGTGTAGCTTCCTTGTACATAGCGCTGTCCTCTCATGATCTCTGTCCCATGCGAAGTTTCATTGCCAGGACTTTTGAGGAAGATGGGAGTGGTTGTGCTGTCAGAAAAGCAGGAAAAAAAAAATTTTAAGAAATATATATGTCCAAGTACAGTGTTCATTGATTTATTTCCACATGGAAGCAAAGGTAGATAACTGAAAGCTAATACACTTCGTATTGATGAGCACACTTGTGTGAATGAGAAACCGAAATCCAAGAAAACAATTCTCAGCCCAGTAATAGAAGTCCTAAGCCAACTTGTATACATGACAGTGTACTTCATTTCTGTAGATAGGATGGTAACTGGCTGGAGAGTGGTCTTTGTTTTAGTATGGGTTGAAAAATTGCTAGTTTATCATGCAATGGCCCTGAATTTATTGACAAATTTCTTTGCGTGTATTTGTTTCTTTGTGGGAGCAACAAGAGTTACCTTACTTGCTTGTTGTTAAAAAGTTGAATCAGTTAAGCCTTTGCTTGTTAATGTTTACGCTGAAGTAATTAGCCAGTTATTGTAATGTCCTGTTCTGAATTTGCTGAATGGATTTTTTTTTAATCATTATGATGAAGAATGTGTAAATATCAAATTGAACTATTTTTTGTCGTATAGTTTAATGCATGTATATTTGCTTGGCAGGTCTTTCATGGTGTTGTTTAAAAAGAGTAGAAGATTTTTTTTTATGTTGATTATCAGTCAGTATATCGTAAGCCTTGTTGGTGCTACACAGTGAAAGAAATGTATAAGAAAGCATGGAGTGCAGTCCTGCAGAATCTCAAATCAGACTGGATTTGTGTAGCATCGTCATTGTCCTCCCTCACTGAGCATTGTATGGTAAAGACAATAATTTGCCATAGGTCTGTGGCTCTGTATTGGATAGTACAGAAAATCAATGTCAGAGAGATAGGGAATCTATTAATGTATGTATGTATGCATTTGTGTTTGAGTGTGTATTAGTGCGTGCATGTTTGTATGTGTGCTTGCGTGTGTGTATGCTTGTATGTGTGTGTGTGTGTGTGTGTGAGAGAGAGAGAGAGAGAAAAAAAAAAAATTAAGTGTATATACATGTGTGTATTTAATGCGTGTGTAGATGTGAAAGAAAGTTCTGTTTACATGCGTCTTAATTTTTGGCAGTCATCTGTAATTTACATGCTGCTTTTCTTTTTTTTTTTTCCATACTACCTGTCCAAACAAGTGCCTTAACTCCACTTAGCGTGGGACATCATCATACATCGTTACCTGTCCAAACACAAGAACACCCTCCCCCTTCCTTGAGTGTTTGGAAGAGGGGTGAAAACTGAACTTATTTGATCATGGCGTAATGTTGTGAGTTCACTAAGGTGCCATCACTCTGGCTGACTTGTGGAAAAAAAAGTTGAGGTTAGCTCCCTGCTCTCTACATTTGTTATTTTGGGGTGATTCTGATGTACGGTGATGCTCCATGGAAATAAGGCGTTTATTAGGACACGCAAGCATTTCATCAATCCGCTTCTGGCAGTAAAGTTCCATTTTGTTTAGAGTGTGTGTGTGTGTGTGTGTGTGTGTGTGTGTGTGTGTGTGTGTGTGTGTGTGTGTGTGTGTGTGTGTGTGTGAGTGAGTGAGTGAGAGAGAGAAGAGAGAGAGTGTGTGTGAGTGTGTGTGTGTGTGTGCTGTGTGTGTGTGTGCTTTGTTGTTGTTGTTGATACAGTAGCATTCTTTTTTGGACAATGACAATAGTGCTGATTGTTGTGAAAACCTCAGTTCAGTTGGGCAGCATTTCCTACTACTCACTGTGTGTGCTTTATCAAAGATAGCGCTGTTTGTGCTGGTTTGTTTTGTGCCTGTGGAAGTCGGTAGGTTATAACTGGAGAAAGCTCATAAGTAGCTGGAGCCACTCGAATACATAGCCAGCATTAATCAAGATTATATTCAATAGATCAGTATTAGCAAATTTGACTGCACATATGCTTTTATATTTTTCTTTGTTTGTAGAATCCTGTCTCCATATATTGGTCTGAGAAATAGCCCTCTTTCTTAATGCAAACAAATGTAAAAAAAAAATAGTAAAAGAAATCTTCGCAACAACTTAAAGCTCACTTTGAAACAGAGGAATCTTAGTCTCACTGCTTGCCTTTGCTTTGTTATAAAGGTAGCTCACCTAAACCCCTGAACAAATTAAAAGAAAGCTGCCTCTCTAAAGACACTGGACTCAAAACCAGGTCAGTTCAGCTCCTGTCCTGTCCCTGTGGCTCTGTGTCAACAGCTGTCTTGGTTTGCTGTGATTTCCCTCCTCTCAGAATGCACTCTGACTGTAGCTAGCACTGTCTTGATCCATGATGTGTGTCGCTTCAAGTGGGCGTAGATAGATATGTGTGCTCTCTGGTGAGACGTTGATGGGGGCAGACCTATGATTGTGATGTTTTGTACTCCTCCTCATCAGTGCTCTGAAAAGCTGAAAGCTGAGAATGGATGTCTGTGGTTTGTTTGTTTGTTTGTTTGTTTTTTTTTTCACAAGTCACCCTAGTGCAACAATTGTGGCAAAGGCATGTGGGGGGACTTTTCTGAGATTTATCAGGTCTCTGTTTTGTTTGTTTTTTAACAACACCACAAAATGAAAATGAATGGTGTAGACCTAACAACTTGTGAGAGAGGGAAGACTGGGGAAAGGAGGGATATAGCAGAGGAAGGGGGGAGGGGGGGTTAAGTGGAGTTGGCAGGAGGAAAATGGAAACACTTATAGATTTGCTTTTTGTGTTAACTTACAAAAGTACATAATGCAATACAGTTTTTGTACACTGGTAACAGAATTGATCATGTGCCAAAAGAGCCAAACAGCAAAGGCTGATGGGAGAGATGGATCAGTTTGTTTTCTATCACTCAGAAGAGAAATTTCGGGATTTTTTCCACAGTTGCTTACTTTGTTCTTTTCTTACAAAAGGGGAGGGAGGGATGCATACTTTTCGTAATTGTAGTCTTAGTGACATGTAGATTTTCAAAAGCATCACCAGAATAAGACAGATCTCTTCTGACCAAGGGTATGTATGTGTTGTGCATCCATAGCAAGTTTTGTGCTGGAGAATTAGAAACCCTTTTTGCATGTCTGGGATTTGCAGACCTCAGAGGTGTGTCAGACTGCTTGCGAAGACTGATGCATGTTTGTGTTTAGTTTATATAGTTTCTCTTTCTGTAGCTTCACTGAAAAAAAAAAAACTGATGTTGAACTTTTCTGTGAGATCTATGCCACAAGTAAATTGGTAAACGGTATTTCCTGCCAAAGTAATGTTCAGTAGAATGTTTCCTGCATTTTCCCACTAACATACTTTTGTGGGAAGCAGATTTTTAAGCTGCTTTGTGTGTCGTCGTTTTATAAAATGCCTAGTCTGGTGAAGTGCATCTGTTGGATGTAGCAACATAAGCCAGTGAACTGTACACCTGGCAGACAGGTGGACTGTGCCTTGGTTAAAAAGAAAATAGTTCACTAGGACTGGATCAACCTGCCTCAAACAGACCTGTTTACCCATACGATTTCACCATATTTTGTAGACATGTTTGGCAAAAATATGCTGAATATGACAAACTGGAAAACATATGTAAAAAAAAAAAAAAAAAAAAAAATCTGGAGATGAAATTCTTAAGCGGCAGTTGCACCTGTGGTGTATAACCATTGTGTTTGATAGCTACAACCAAAGAGTGACAACTTGTGCAAAATCATGTGCACACAAACTCACGTCTGGATGACATTAGAACAATAACAGGGACCCCCCTGCTTTTACAAAAGTTAGAGAATTTGGAAGAAGTGTATACACTCTTAGGAAAGTACTCTCATTTTAATGGAGAAATACAGCAACAGCAGCTTTAGGGTAAACAGGTCTGCTCCAATTCTGAAGGTGGTGAAAGCTTGGTTTCTGTTAGATCTCTTGCAAGGCCACTGACCACAGGGATGTAGTGTGGGAGGTGCATAGAGCCAGGTCACTAGAAGCCATGATCATGTTGCCAGAATGATGACAATCGACAAAGCCATGATCATGTTGCCAGAATGATGACAATCGAATAAGCTGTGCAACTATTGGAACTTTGGAAATTTTGTCATGCACATTTTATTATGTGACCTGCCTTGAACGACACAGCTGGGAGAAATTCATTGCTGTACCTTGTTGACACTTCTTTGGAATGCATGTTTCACACCAGAACATTGTTGTATGTCATAGGCCTTTGCTTTTGTGCTCTCGTGTAGTGTGTCTGAGTATATGTGTGTGCGTGGTCACACATGCGAGTGCATCCATGATTGATTGTGTATGTGTGTGTGTGTGTGCTTGCACCTGTGTGTGTGAGCAGATGTGTCTGTGCGCACGTGTGTCAGCATGTACATGAATGTCTTCAAGATGTTCTAGACAAAAGGGCTCAGTAAAAGATGGCATTTTTTTTTTTTTAACAATATATGTACAAAATCCCTTAAGAAATAGAAGTGTAATCTTGATTGTGTATGTGTGTGTGTGTGTGTGCTTGCACCTGTGTGTGTGAGCAGATGTGTCTGTGCGCACGTGTGTCAGCATGTACATGAATGTCTTCAAGATGTTCTAGACAAAAGGCTCAGTAAAAGATGGCATTTTTTTTTTTTTAACAATATATGTACAAAATCCTCTTAAGAAATAGAAGTGTAATCTTCTAAATTCTGAGCCAGTAATCCAAATTATGCACTGTTTCAGTTCAAATTAGAGTACAGCTGTCGTTCTGAACATTTTGCAGTTTGAGTAGATCACTTGGCACAGCACTGCTTATTCACTCTGTTCTTTTGGGACTGAACTCTTTATTTGGAAAGTTCTACCAGGTAAGTAGGGCCCAGTCTAGGGCTCCAGACCTGAGGCTGAAGGGATTTGCTGCTGATCTGTTTATGACAGTTACCATGTTGATCGTTCAGTGTTTTCACCTTTTTCTCATGGCTATCTGTTTTTCCTCTGTCCCACTCTAGACACACCTGAGTATTGCAAGTAGTCTTATCGTTGTTTCTTCATTCAGCATTTGTTTTCTTCTGTTCTGGAATGATTTCAAGTTATTTGTTGATAAGGCTTCCTACCTGATTTTAATTTTTTCCTGTTGATTTCCCACCTTTTCTGTTCTTTTTTTTTTTTTTTTTTTTTTTTGTTCCTGTAAAGATGTGTCGAGCAAGGACTAGAGTGTTTTTCACCTCATGTCTGTTTGGGGGATGGTTTTCATGTGTTGTCCTATTTACTCTCTATTCACTGTCTGTAATGCATTGCACTTTCAGCGCATGCGTGTTACATAACTGGTTACATCACTGCTACATGTAACATTTTCAATATTCATTTCACTGTTCTTTATGGTTCATTAAGTTTTATGTTGTTTTTTTTTTTTTTTTTTTTTGAGGAAAGAAAAATGAAAGAATACAATGAAACCTGTATGTTACTGCTGCTTTTAGATGCTGTTGCAGCTCATCGGCAAGTTGGTTTGCTTTTTATGGAATATTTTGTGTGAGTTTTGGTCTGATGGGTTTGTGGCATCAGCTGTTTTGGGACAGTGAATTAAGCATGACTGAGTTGGTATGGGTTTGAAAAATATTTTAGCAAATATTCATGGAATCTTAATATTTTGGTAATTTCTGTTTTATCCAGCCATTGATGAATATACTTTGCTCAGTGTCTCTTAGAGTATTTTTGCTAAAATAATAGTCATGTTTTGCATACACTCTCAATTGTGTTTCACCTGTAATGTGTATTTCCAATCTAATCGGAATGTGTATGAGTTACTCCAGTGGTCACCATTTCTGCTCTAAAACAAAACAAACAATTGTGTTTCGGTAATTTTGTCATCATGAAAAGAATAAAGGAGCACAATTGTGAAAAAAGACATTTTTTTTTTAAAAACACAAGTTTTTAAGATATAATTACCTGTCTAGACAAGTGCATTATTCCTATGAGGTGTGATTGCTGAAAATTCAAAACAGCAGAGAGAGGAGAGCAAATCCAAGCGTACATATCCAAATGCGTAGAATGCTCTCCCTAGCAAAGTCTGCCTCTCCTGGATCAGGCAAGCTTATACCTTTGGCCAGCGACCGATTTCCTCCAAAGGAGACATAAGGACACACCAGATCCAGGCTTCCTCTCTGCCAGTTCTGTGCTCAGGCACTGCACTGTGGTAGCTGATAACCTGCAATAGTTGATCATGAGGCAGACTGGAAGTCACATCACAGTTCACATCAATCTTCCACAACTGTCCTCACTCAGCTCAGGGATCTGGGATGGAGTCCTAGAATTAGGATAGGCAAGTATGTAAAAACTTCTGTTACAAAGAAAATTGCTTTTTTTGTCTTTTACATACTTACCTGTCCAAACAAATGCCAGATTAACGAAAAGAATGATGGATATTGTTACACGCTCACCTTAATTAAGGGATTCAGCAACCAGACCAGACCATCCTCATCACCAGAACTCTTTGTAAACCAGTCTCAAGTTTGAGCCCTATGAAAGGGGTCAGTGATAATGTTTTCCATAAATTAAACATGTACATGTACATAAAAGTCGGGGGGGGGGGGGGGGGGGGGGGTGGGGGGAGGGAACCCAACACCCAAATCAATTTCTAGGTATGTTGCGATCTGAGCAAGAACCAGCTCCCCTGAGCTGTCCAGGACTGTCAGATTTTCTGTCATGTCTCTCAGGTAGTTTAAGACTTCCAGCCTGCCTCATGATCAACTACTGCAGGTATCAGCTACCACAGTGCAGTGCCAGAGCGCAAAACTGGCAGAGGAAGCCTGGATCTGGTGTGTCCTTATGTCCCCTTTGGAGGAAATCAGTCGCTGGCCAAAGGTATAAGCTTGCCTGATCAAGGAGCTTAGGGCCTGGAGTCTGATTGAAGGGTTCCCAAACCACACCACAAAGGAAGCCCACGCCACTCTGACTTTGTTCTTCATGACTAAGTCTTCAGTGCTGTTACTGGACAGTTCATCTCTCAAACACATGCACGCACGCATGCACACACGCGCACACACACACACGTCATCAAATCTGTAACGATATCATCATACTTGCGTAGGCGGCAGCAGCCGAACCTTCTGCCTAGTACAGAAAAGATTTGGGATATCTTGTTGTAAAAGATTTCTGCCTAAAAAATGTTGAAATGGGAGAAAGAGAACAACTATTCTAAGTATGACAGTGTGTAGACCAAATCACTCCCATTCTTGCACAAACCGGTGAAGAATGGAAGTCGGCACCTGAGCAGTCATCTGTTTTGGAAGAAAGAGACCACTTTCTGACTGGTTGGAGCGTGTGCCATCTGGAAGCCAAAGATATGTCTCTCAAGACTAGTAAATGGCCATGGGAGACAGCCAGAATGGTTGAAAACCCAGAAAAAGCACAACAAGGGTTAGACATGGTTTCGTTGAACAAATCTTGAACCTAAGAAAACTTTTTTGATGACTGTTGTATGATGGGTCTCTTCATGGTTCAGATCTTCAAAGAAACTCATCCTCAGGTGAAACTCCTGAGCTGAGGGGAGAAGCATGATCGAAATAAATGGATGATAGTGTCCCTGAATAACCCACCAAACGGTACTCACAGCGGCTTGAGTGAGAGACACTTAAAAAGCGCTAATGGCAACTTTATAACGGTAGCACACAATTATCAACCTGCATGGTGATTATCATGGTTGTTGACATTTTCATCCACACACTGACTCCAGCAAAGCATACCTAGATTCAGAAGGGTTTGGACAGTCACTGCTGAGGCCATCCTGTCTTCCCAGCTAATGTATACCTGTGGTTGCACCATCAGCTGGAACTCCCTCCCAATGGGACACAGACATATCAGTTCCAACACAAGTGACATAAGCAAGTATTGGTAGCAGACGACAAGCTGAAATGGACTTGGTCATCATGACACAGAGAAGGCTTGTTGCAGGCAGTGTCTCGAGTACTGCAGCCTACTCAGACACTTTGTTGGTGTTTTGCTCGCAGATTGCTCAGTGCACTGGTAGAGCAAACATTGTCAGGACATCAGAGTCAGTAGTAGAGTTAAAAGGTCTGTTCCAGGTGTACGTGTAACCAGAGAAAAGACCCAGTCAAAAAGCAACGATAAGAGCTTGTTCAAAAGCCAAGAGAAGAAGTAAACCTGATGTGAACTGTTCATGACTGGAAAAACTCAACTCTACAAGGAGACCACTCTGTGTATTTGGGTTAAGTGGCTTGGTTTAGTTCCCCTTTCAATTTTCAGGAATTGAGATGAAAAGGCATGCATGAATGTGTGCCAAGTGAGGATAAGGCTCTTGATTGGACAATACGTGTGAGAAAAGGTGTTTTCAATACGAGTTCTTTTTATGAACAATGAGTCACTTGATTTGCAGTCAAAAATGTTGCAGCCATGCACTTGGGGGTTTTTTTTTTTGCTTGTTTCTTTTCTTGTTTTTTCTTTATTTTTTTTTCTTTACTTTTTTTTCAGTATGGGCCTCAAGACTGAAACATGATAAGGATGTTAGCTTGCCCGCATCAGTATGAAAACAAAACTATATAGTGTATTAGAAATGACTAGACCTGTTTTGATGTGACAAAGAAACAGCCTTCTGCTGTAGAAGGTCTTCTTAATTTGACATACTTTGTTCATGAACCAAGGTTGTTCATTTCTATGATCTTGGCAATCTTTGTCTTTGTTGTAATTACATGGTCTTTTAGTTCACAGTCAAAGAATATTGAGAAACTTGTATCTAAACAGTCCTGGTTCGCAGAAGAGAGAAAGGATCATGTAGCATTCTCTAGAAATTACTCAGGTATGCATACAGGAGTGTGGCTTAAGAAAAAGTTCTACTGTGGCAGAAATTGATTTGTTGTTGGTCAACCTAAATTGGTGCTCCTGAGTTGAACATAAGCATTTTGTTCAGTGTGGACATAAATTAAGTGTTCAATGATTTGGAAAGAAGTGAAAAATAAGAAATAGGTGTTACTGAAACCGATTTCACAGCCTTTTCAATAAAATTCCAACCTCAGTAGATCTAACAGTTTATCTCAGTTGAGCATCTTCCTTGACAAAAGACTTGCCCAAATAGGCGAATCATACATCATGGAATTGAAATTAACAAAGAAATTAGGATTGAAAGGATTCTGGAATCTAGTTACATGATGTAATAGTTTATACAGTTAAAACCAGTTGTAGTGTGTCCTTCTCATCTCCAGTTTACCCAGTCTCAGAGTTCTGGTTGTCAGCTCAAATCAAGGGGTGCAGTACAAATCAAGGTTTCCTGTGGCGCAGTCACAAACTGTACCTCAAAAAAGGAAGATCTAGAATAATAAGAAGCTTTAGAGTTCCTTTCTCTTTCACTCAGCCACCATTCCTTGGCTGCAACTCCAAGATCCACCATTGGTGAGATTCTGGCCTTCATGACTGTCTTTAATCCCACCAACAAGGTAGCCACATTTTGACTTTGGGGATGACATCTTACCAAGACGCCAGCGTGCATGTGTTATTGTGTCATTGATCCCACTTACACACTGTGGCCTATTCTTTTCTGAAAGGTGGAATGGGATTTAATGTGGACGTAACATTTCTTGTGCATGTACTCTCACTTGAGACTTGGGTTTTAAATTCTCATCCAAAAGACTGGGAGGGGACTGGAGACTGCGTAGATGTTAACTCCAAGAAAAAATCTTTTCCAGTCTGTCTGCCTCGAGTGGGAATCGAATCCAAGACCTTTGAACAAGAGCCTTGAGCCTGACTCGCTCGGCCAGGCTGGCCCTGCCTTTAGAATTGTTTTTATTCATTGTTCTGTGTGTCCTGTTTTTGTTGTTTTTTTTTTTGTTATGATTCAAAGTCTGTCATTTTCCCTTCTGTGTATTTCGCTATTAACTTGAGCTGGCAGGTATGACTCTTGAGATGGAGCTATGAGCTGGTGAGAATTACATAATATACTCTGCTGAACAACTTTTTTTTTAAGGCAAATCCCAGAGTGTGGAACTGGGAGCATTTTCTTTTCATTACTTTTTTATTCTGCTTTGATGTGATTTGTGCCTGTAGATGCAGAATAATGGAATTTATGTGAAGCGGTCATCAAGAAATTGACATAGACTGCATTTGATGCACAGTTTAGCTACATCTTGAGTTTTAAATCATAACCTCGTAAATGATGTTTGTTTTTATTTCTTTTTTCTTCTTTTCTTTTTTTTTTTGGAATTAATCTCCTCAACACTTCATGAAGAATCTTAGCAAGGTTATCTGTGATAATTGAAAAAGATTGTAATATTTCTCTAAAACCTGTTCATATGTTAAAAAGTAAAATAAAATGACAACATGTTAAGAACAGAAGGAGTCAGTGATGACCCCATCTAGAAAAAAAATTGATATTCTTGAACAATTTGTCATTACTTTAGTGTTTGTGCTTTTTGTTTTTCAACTGTGATTCAGTTATTGTAACAATTAATGAAGGTTTTGTTGTTCTTTAACTGGTAATCTTAAGTGAAGAATGAGTGCCAAAAGGTTATTTTGATATGTGATTTATCATTTTTTTTTAATCAGTTCTTATCACTGATTACATTCTATGTTTCAATGTGTGTGGATGAATGTATTGAAAATGCAGAAAATTTTCTGGTTGAAAACAAAGTAAAGTACAAGAAATTTCCTCTTCAGGCAATAAGTCAGATGTTGAAGGGTGTTATCTGCGATTATGCATCTGTTTGTGGATGAAAAGCTCAAAGAATAAAGCAAGAAGGACTGTTTGTTTAGGAATTCAGTAGAGTTTACAGATCATGCATCATTAGTAATATTCTGTGTTGTCATGCACAGGTGTCTACACACTCAATACAAGACATTCCTGGCCAAAGACAAGATGATCCTCAAACGCCTCATGAAGGTATATTTGAATTCTCTGTATTCCTGTAGTGTGTGTGCGTCTTAAAACCACTTCATGTATCCCTTCGCATACCATACGTTTCTTTCAAGCTGTTCCATTGATTGAGATGTGTACAAAGAGATAGATATCATTAGAGCAGGGTTGGATTTAAACTGTTTGCAGCCCAGGTGACTTTACTGTTAAATTCCTGCGTCATTCCAAGCATATGCTTCCAGCTGGATCAGTCAGTTTTCTGATATTGCTTAAATTCATGCTGATTTGTTGAAAGTCTCGTACAGTAGTAGGAGTTGTGAGACGAAGCAGTGGTGGTGTGAGAAGAAGATAACCTTGATAATGATAGTTCTGTGGAAGATAATGTAGTTAAGTCAGTTGTCATTTATCGTAGTGTACAGGACATTGTGTGGGTGGTGGACAGCGGTAGTCAAAGATCAGAAAACAGTGGCTGTGATAGTTGCTGGGCATATTGTGAAGAGGACTGGACAGGCTTTGCCTGTGATAGTTACATGGGAAATCTGGTGATTATCACCAAATAGTTTGTTAGGACTGTAAGAATCTAACAGTTGTAAATCCTTTGTACTGCTAGATTCTCTCCAAACGTAGCTAGGGAGTTATGGCAAGACATCCTTGCTAATTTTACATTTATCCAAAAATGTAGACAACGTTCCCAAAATGCAGTGGACAGTAACTACCAGGAAAGAATTTTTTTTGTTTCATAATGATGACAATTTCAGGGCACTCAGTCCAAGCGACCAGTGGAGGCTCAGAATGCAATCCTTCGTCGGCACTTTTTGGAGATGACCCAAAGTTTCATGATTCCCTTGGTGAGTCTGAGATAGAAGACATTGTTTTTAAGAGGTCATCCATGCAGTGTTTGAGTTAATTGTTTGTGATAATGCAAAGTGCGTGCATGATTTGTTGGGTAGTTTCTGATGGCCTTTAAACGATGGTCTCATACTAATCTTTCAGATGGAAGATAAGCCAGGGTTATGTACAGTCTTCAGTTAAAACATGTAAAAGACTCACAGAAACAAAGTGTTTTATCTTTTGCAAAGTTCTGTTAAAAATTAGACAACAGAGTCACACCAAAAAATGTTTTAGACAAAGTGGTGCCAAGTTATGATAAGATGCTGTCATTTTGCACCGCCAGAAGTTCTTAAAGAAATTCTGATGTGTCAAGGAAATCGTACTAAGCAAGAGACACTTGTACATTCTCTTTTTCACTGTTGAATGCATCTAAACGGCTAAGTGGATGGCGCTGATGAAGCGTGCAATACATCGTGGACTGTCCACTGGGACAGAGATCATGTGTACTGTGGCCTGGTTGTCATGCTGTGGCTACAGAAGATTCAGTGAGGCAGAACATGAAGTGATACGTTAGGGCTGTAGCTCATGGTCATGTATTGGTGTCTACCCCACTTACATTGATGGACAAGCCCTGTCAAACCCCACATGGATCTGGGAAGTGTTACATAGGAATGCAGATTGTTCAGAGGTGTCTTTCTGTGAGTCAGAAGAGGGCAGGGCAGGATGAGGGGTTGGTGGAAAGGGAGGGGGAATAAATAGTATATCTGTTGAGAGATCAGCTGACTGTCATGTTTTTCAGTCTTTCATCTCGCCATCCACAACAGTTCTCAAGGGAAAGAAAGATTGTTCATGTGTAAGATGTTCTTATGCAGGAACGATACATGGCCAGCCTAATGCCTCTGCAACGCAACATTTCTCCACACAAGGTCAGTCTGAGGATAGGTGCACGTCTTTTCGAAACAGGTTGATGTCACTAGCATATTAAATGTTTGTGGTTCAGTTTGCTTGTGTTCTGAATCGGGTGTGCTTGTGTGTGTGTTTGTATGAGCTGTTGTATGCCTGTCTCTCTGTGTCTGAATTGACTTGTACTCTGATTTTGTTGTTGTTGTTCTTTACACAAATTGTTTTCATCAACATGACCACATTAGTTTTCATCCTCATGATGATATTACGGTAAGAAAATTATTTAGAAAATAGACCTCTAGATTTTGTGTGTCCTGTCTATTGGTTTTTGAGCTTACTTGTACACTGATGAGGATGATGTGCTTGTTTCTAAAAATTATTCATCTTCATTCACATTAATTACCATCATCATAATGATATTATGGTAAGAAATACTTAAAAGTAAATCTCAAGATTTTGGTTAATTGTTTTTTGATTTTTTTTTTTTTTTTATCAAGAGACTGTGTATGCTGTTATTCTGGTGAACAAAATGATTTCCCTCAGGATTCATTTTTGACTTTTCCTCCTAGGCCATTATCTTTTCCTGCCTTTCTGACAATTCAGAGGAAACAGGTGTGTATATGCTTCTTATTATTCTCTGTGAAAATTTTGCTCATCATTTGGAGCAATGGAGACTGATATCACTTTGGCATGTAAGGAGAATACACTCGCATGTGGAATGCCTCCAAACAACCTCTAGAAGTCAGTAAAGATGAGGTTTTACAGGATTGTGAGTCATTATCAGGAGATACAAATCGAGTGAAAAGAGCTCCAAAGAAACAAGTTGAAGGGAGGGAGTCTGGGTTGAGTGAGGATTTCCACTGTATCATCATTGTGGACAGGGTCCCCCAAGGCTGCGGCCCTTTGACACAGAGGAGTTTCTGCAGACCGTGGAACACTCAGGGCCTCAGCTGACCTCAGGAATCAAGGGAGACTGGGAGGGCTTGTACAGGTGAGAGCTGAAAGAGATAGGGAGCTTTTTACCTGTGAAAATGGGAGAGGGACATAGATGGTCTTTACTCTTGAGAACACTCTGGGTTGGCCTTTAGACAAATATATGTTATAAAGAACATAAATGCCTACCCCTACGGAACTTCTGTATTTTCTACGGCAATTAACAAAAAACAAAGTAGCTACGGCAATTACGGAAATTTATTTTTCGCTACAGTAAAAAGATTTTTCAACAAAATTTACTTGAAATGATCGTGAGTTGAAGCAGACGATGCTTTTGAAAGCAGAAGCAGAACACCGAATGGTAAAAGGGACGTAAAGCCCCATCTTCATCAAGCAGATGAATAGCGTATGTCTCCAACAGCTTCTGCTATCGAGGTACGTTAAACTCAGTTATTGAAGCAAACGATGCTTTTGAAAGCAGAAGTACTAAACCAGATATCACAAGTAATTGAAGTTTTGAGAAACATGGCGTCTAATACAAAGAGAAAGTGAATGGATGTGCCAACTGGTGATGCCAATGAACCTGCATCAAAAAAGCGTCAGCCGTCACAGAAGTTCCTGGACAAATACAGAGGCAAATTTCCCTTCATTGTGAAATTGGACTCTGACAATTCAAAAGCAAAGTGCGTGATTTGGGACAGTGCATTTTCTGTAATTAAAACATGGCGGTAAAGTTGTGTCTTATTCTGTGCATAGGTTGAGCTGATTATGACACCCTGACCAACTCTTTCCACAAACTGTTCCAAAAGAAAAAAGATGGATGCTACTGATTTTGAGTCCGTGCTACTGAAATTTAAAATCAGTGCTACTGAAATTCATTTTTAGGGGTAGGCATGTATGCAAAGAAAGACGCTAAAGGTGTTAGTTGAAGGTCTTTCAGCATCATTGTCAATTTGTTCAAAACAACGTTTTGTAGGAGCTTGTGTTGCGAGCTTCGTAACCTGTATTTTTGCCAGTTAGTCTTCAGTGAATGTTCAGCTAACTTATTTCATATTATGTACTTTATGATGTAATTAAACCATGTGGATCTCCTGTGACATTTAGAGTTAAAGTGCAGGTTCTCTGCATTTGCTAATTTTAGTTACTTATTCTTCATGAGATCTCCTTAATATTAATGATTTTTATTTTTCATATATATATATATATATTACTACTGATTTGGGGATTGTGATGCAGTTCCCAGTTTCAGTTCCCGTTTTAAAACATCTTGATGAAAGTTCAGTATTTGATCATTACAAGACATTATATGGCAAGTGCATTGTGCGTGCAGACGCTACTTCAAGTCACCCAACTTTGAGGGGTGGTACTATCAGCGTCAAAGGGAGGTCAACCAGAAGCTGCAAGTCCTGCATATGGATGCACTGTGCGAATCGGTAAGTTTCACATGGCCTAGGGCTCTAAGAACAAGCACAGGGCAAGAAATCAGCTTAACCCTTACCTGTCTGATGGACTAACTGTTGACATTCAGCTGCTGTAAGTGTTCAGAGTCAAGTCATAGTGTTTATGGTCCAACCAACCATTTTCGAGACTGCACTTGATGTGCTTACATTACTGCATTGTCTTCCCTGGTGGGTGCACTCCAACTAACATGGCATGGATAGGCCCACGTATACTGACAGTGCCAGGAGTGCAGTAATATGACCTGGATGTAGCATGTATGAGGAATAAGAATGAGCAGCAAGGGAGGAATCTTGCTGAGAGAAAAGCAGAAAATCAGGCAGTGTAACAGAAATAGATTTAAGAAGACAAAAAAAAAACCTGCTAGCTCACTATGTCTTTGCAATGAATCTCGTAACTTGCTGCTGAAACAAAGTGGTTCAACACCAAGGCAATGGGGTGATGTGTAGACAACGCAGATTACAAAAAACAAATTTGTGTCCTAGTCCACACAAAAACAAAGCTTGTCCCTGTCTGCAAGTGTGTTCTACATTTTATCTGAGTGGGACTTGCATGCAAATCAATGCCAGCAAGGGCATGCTTTATATTACTTTAATGAGGCATGTGTTAGCATTTGACATGAAGTTGTATAGTTCATTTGGGTAGAAAGTATAGTTCTACGCAACATGTACATCATAGTATGATAATGTAATAAGGCGCAGTGTGGCATGGTATGGTTATGTGCTAAAGCTGACGTGATGTTGTGTGGTTTGATAAGGTTCGACCAGGCTGAGGAAGACTAGGTTTCTCTCACCAAGCTGGTCAGTTTTACAAGCTATGAGAGGCGTTGGTTCTGTGTGATGCTTTTGCCAAGTCCCTGAGGAGGTGGGAGGGAATTTTCAATGTTTTTGCCTTCTGTTTTCAGACTTGTGTGTGTGTGTGTGTGAAATGTATATAACTTGTAACTCCTTCATGCTTAGTGACGTCATGCTGTGCAGAACCTGGAAGAGTGGATTCAAGACAAAGAGG
Source organism: Conus betulinus (assembly GCA_016801955.1). Lineage (NCBI taxonomy): Eukaryota > Metazoa > Mollusca > Gastropoda > Neogastropoda > Conidae > Conus > Conus betulinus. The sequence goes on along the minus strand of JADBJO010000127.1, from coordinate 388,669 downwards.
AGGTGGAGATTGTGGACCTCATCCTTCGCATCAAAGAGAAACTGGTCAGTGATGGAGACCCAGCTTCACTGAACTCCAGAAGAAATGTTGAAATGATGAGAATCAAACAAATGTAACAGCAGCTGAAGTAATAAGCCTGGACGTCTTGGTCTTTCTCAGACAAGGCAGGAACAGAGAAACAATGGAAATGAATATGCAAAATGGGGGGTTAAAAGCAGGTGTAGGTGAACAAATCTTCAAAACAATGAAAATGACTGAACAGGAATGAGGTTGGAGGGGGGGGGGGGGGGGGGGGGGGGGGGGAGGAGGAGCAGTGGCTGCTGAAAAGGACGATGTTAAAGTATAAATATTAAATGTTTCACTGGCATCAGTTGGAACCATTGAGTTCTGTATTTTAAACAGTTTCGTTTGCTTATGCATGACCAGTGTCGATGAGAACTTTTCACTGTTCACAGCTGGTTGTGATTGTGGTACTCCCCCGTGGTATCTAGCATAAAACACACACATGTAATCTTGTGTTCTTGTCAACACTATGTCGGAAGCATCACAATCCAATGGACTTTCAGAGAGGCCAACGAGGGATAGAAAAAAGAAAGGCAAGAAAGCGATACACAGAAATAAGTTACTAAAAAATAAGTCATGAATAATCAGAATGAAAAAAAGTGAGTTTTAAAAACATAATGATTACAGGCAGAAGTAAAATTTGTTAATATCCCCCTGAGCCATCATGCTTTGAAACTTCATCAAGTTTATTGTTTGTGCAGTGACAGATTAATTTGTCCCTTAGTGTATGCGCTTGTGGTGTGTCATAGAGATGTGAAAGAAAGTTTTAGTGGGTGTTCTTTTGAACGAAATAGAGATCAAACACCCCAACAGTTATAGAAGTGTATGTGTCATTAAGAAAACCGAAATGACTGAAAAGAAAAAAAATGATCAGGACAGACAAAACAGTGAGAGGGAAGGAAGGAGAGTAAGTTTTGTATATAATATTTATCTCTGTTGTTGGTAAATGAAAAATTGAATGTTCAGTGAAAGTGACGTATCTTGTATTTAATGAATTTTGTAAGAAACTCTCATGGACTCTTCAGCACATTCATGAACATCGTGGTGCCCATGAAGTGTTTGTTTTGATGTTTTCAGAAGTTTGCCATCAACAACCACGCAGTTGTCCAAAGGGAGAGTGTGGCTAAAACTGCAGAAACATCTGGAAACTGTGGTATCTGCTTTGCCTGACGATCTGCAGATGGTCATCAAGACGTGACCTTTCCCATGCCTTCTTTACATGGAGGGGACTGCCGTCTTACAGAGCCTGCTGCATATTTAGAAGTCAAGACATTGCATTCTTCATAAAACTCCCCAGGAACGTGCTGTCCCATAGTGTGTCAACTGTATCCCTAAATATCACAAAAGTTTTGACCAACATGCACAAAGAACATGGTTTGTCCAAACAGTTTGTAACGCACTACATCATCTGTTTCAGAGGAAACCAAGAATCTGTTTGAATCCCAGTGTTCAGAGGCGTGTGTCTGTGTCACAGAGCATCAGTCATATCTTGACAGTCAACAGAATGTTTTAAGCACCTGAGCAGCCTCTGTCAGAGAAAGTACGTAGAATTGTGTGTCAGCTCTGTCTTGAGTAAAGAGTGTGTCAGACAATTCTGCCAGCTCCAGCTTAGATAGAGGGTGCATTGTGCAATCATCGAGATAAAATCGCTGTGTCTTGATGGGGCAGTGAAAAGGTTAAGAAAAAAACATTAAAATGAGTACATGTGTGTTAGTAGTTTCATTCAAATACCTAACAGAACCTGACGTGTGTTTGGCCCCTTGTTTTGGGCAGGGCTGCGAAGGACTTGACTGGATGTGTGTGTGGACAGTTGGTGTTTCTTGACCACGATAAAATAGACTCTTTACAGCACAGGCAGTATCTGATCAGTAATCTCAGGACATTGGGCGAGTGGAAGATAACCACAGTCAGTCTACCTGATTCTGTTCAACTGTATGTGGAAAACCAGCACATGGAATCGTGGGTATGGGAACAGTCGTCCCTGGACCTCCTGATCGTATTAATCTGTCTCAGAGTAATGTAGGAGGGTTGATGATTTCAGTGAGGTAATGACACAATATGGTGCCATTTTGTAATGTGTGTGTGTGTGTATGTGTGATGTGCCATTGTGTACGTGTATGTGGGTGCTGTGCATTTTTTTTTTAAGTATCTATTAAAGTGATGTTAACATATACATTAAGCTCAGTTATATTGGTTTTTGTTGTGTTTCTTTTTCTGGGGAGGGGAGGGAACGTGATGTTTTTTTTTTTACATGATGAAACATTTCTGCTGTCTCCAAAGAAAATATGCGATCTTCAGTCCACACACACACACATAACACACTTTCACACTGTACACACTCATATGCACTTATAACTAATTCAGTCACTCGCACGCACTAATAACTGACTCAGACACGCATTATCATCTGTAGAAAATGTTTGGGCAAACTGCAGTGACTGTGATGAGGTGCACATGGACTTTTTCCTCACTCTCAAGCACCACCATCCCTGAAACAGATCAGGAGCCCTTGGCACTGTTGTTTCAAAATGGTGACATTGACATGGCTTGATGTGACCCTTCCCCGGACCTATAAGGAGAGCATGATCAACCCTGCTGTCCAGGTAGTGAAGTACTCTGTTTATAAGCCATGTACTGTTGATTTGAAGCCAACTAAAGAGTGCATCCTAACCATGAATCTGCCCAGTGGAGGAGTGAGGCAGCAAGCGTGAAATTGGTCTGATTGTCAGCCCCTTTTTTTTCTCTTTTTTTTTTTTTTTTTTTTTCCCTTTATATCGGATTTGCTGGAAAAAAGAAAATTGTCTACTTCCTTTTTTTTTTAACATAAAATCATTAAGGTTGAATTTAGCATCAGTAAGGCTTGTTTTTCTAAAAGTTCTTTTTTTTCCTTCTTTTTTCCCTCCCTTCAGACTCTTCTCATTTCCTCCTTGTTTTAACTTTTTTTTCTTACTTGCATTTTTGTGTATCCTTCTCTCTTCAGGTGGGGTCTCCATCCTCCTGTATTGTTCCACAATGATTTTTTTTTGTTTCAGCCACTGTCACTCACCACACAAGTCTCTGTGTTCCGTTACTGATGGACTGATTTTTTTTTTTTTTTTTTTTTTTTTTTTTTTTTTTTGCGCTTCAGTATTTTATGTTTGATGATTATTCTAAAATCTTACCACATGCAAGTCTCTTGCGTTGCTCCAATTCCTTCTTTTGCAGATATTTCCGGAAGAAAAACGTAACGGTGTGAAAATTAGTCATGACATTTTTTCATGCCCTGCTCTTTCTTTTTTTCAACAAATAATAATAAAAATACCCTATAGGAGATAACGAAAATGATGTACGTATGTTTATATATGCATATGTGCATAAACAGGAGATGATAACGGATTTTATTTTTAAGAAGAGTGGTGACATGTTCTTTTTGTCAGCGATGATACAGTTCAGGGGACAAAATTATGTAGGTGTATTTGTGTACGCAGATGAGAGTGTGTGAGGATTTTATATTATATAATATATGTTGTTGTGTGTAATATGTTTTCTTAAAAAGATAAAATTTTTCCATATGGAAGCAACACACATATGCGTGTTAGAAGTTAGTGATCTTGTTTTATTTTTTTGGTTGTGGGAGAGGGAGGGGGCACTGATGGGGAGGGGAGTATCACTTGTATTGGGAAATGTAACATCTGTAATCTGAAAAAAAGGCAGAATAGAATGAACTCAACTAACAACTACTCTTACACAAGCGGCCATTTTATGGTGTTGGAATGGAACAACTTTGCATCTGAGTCCAGGAAGGGATAAGTTACAAGTTCCACTCATCTGGGAATAAGTGTCTGTTTCAAATGTGCATGATCAAGGACATGTCTTGGAATGTTTGGTGGACTGCACAGTTGAAGATCTATTCCAGTCTCCACCTGGGCGTGGGTGCACAGAGCGTTGGTTCTCAAATGGTCTTGGAATGTTTGGTAGACTGCACAGTTGAAGATCTATTCCAATCTCCACCTGGGCGTGGGTGCACAGAGCGTTGGTTCTCAAATGGAAAGCGAGTTTATATCGTTTTTTAAACTTCCATGACCCCGTGAACTTGGAGCGGTGACTGCATTTTCAGTCCAGTGCTTCAGGGTGTAATTATTGTTTTAATGTTAATTTTTTAATGATCACTTCTAGTCTGGCCTGGATGAGTTATCAAAGGGACAGCTTAGAGACTGTTTTGGGATACGCTTGTGTTGGAGGCTCTTTCAAATGGAGGCTCTCTAAGCATTTGCGTGATACCCACAAAGCTGATACCGGTTTGTTCCTCAGAAACAGAATTCTGTGCAAGCTTATTTTTCTGTCTGCCAAGCAGCATCTCTCTGGCTTTGCAGGACTCGTGAACTAAATATTGATCTGAGCATTGGTCCCTCAGGTTCAGCTTGATTTCATTATTGACGGTGATTGGTTGTCACTGTTTTCCTTTGTTTTCTGTCGTGTTTTGTTTTAGCTGCATGGTTGTTTCACTTTCAGTTATTGGTGTTGTTTGCATGTTATGTTGGTCTTATATCGTGATATGTATATTTCACATACACAAACAAACTCACTGTTGTGACCTGCATGGCCGGCTAGGTTATCAACAGTATCATCTCCTGTGTGATCAGCAGAACTGCATCAGGATAGGCACTTGTTGTATGTCTCTCTGCTTTTCGACACAATTCTCTTTGTCGCACAAAACGCTTCTTTCAAATATGTTAGTCGGCAGAAAGAAATGCAACGAACTGATTAATTAAGATTGATTTGAAACACTGCACTGACTTTTTTCAAATGTCAGAAGCTTGTTTTGTGTTGTGGTTTGTTTCATACCCAATATTCTTTTTGTATCTCTCTGCTCTCATCCTCCTCCTGTGTATGGGAGCAGTAGAGAAAAGTGATTCAAGCAGTTGTTCTTCGACTTCTTTGTCTGGTTGAGCTTGTATGGGTTCCACCACCAGCTGCATTGACCAATGAGGATCTTCAGCAGAAGCCCGTAGTGTGATGACGGAAGGGTTGTTTTTCAGTCACTGGCCACATTTGTTATTTCATGTTGAAAAACTGGACAACTTTCATACAACATTGAAACAGTTTAAAAAAAAAAAAGTGTCTTTTTTTTTGTGGTGCAAATCTTTTTTTATGCATATCATTATTACACATTATTTATTCGTCGTTCAAAGAGTGAGCATTATGTTTGTGTGAAATTTGATACTTTTCCTTTGATTTTTGACATCGAATGTTCATTTTGGATTGTGAGAAGAGTTAACCATTCCTTCACTGATCTTATCAAAATTGTCCCCCCATTCTAAGCCTTGGAAGACTGATTTTTTTTTTCTTCTAAAGACACTGACAGTGGTTTACTGTTCCTCTTCAGATGAAGACATGAATGGACAAGCCTCGCCAGAAGAGAAGATGGAATGAATAAACAATCCTCACCAGATTATAACACATGAAGAAACAATCAACAGATGAAGACATGAATTAATTAAAAATCAGACAGTGCACCTCTTTTTTTTATATCCCTGGTCTAGTGATTAATGAACAATTTCTTGTTTCTTTATTTCGTCTGTAGTTGCAGGCATTTTTTTTTCCTGTCCTCATGTACACAACTGCATCTGACAATCAAACCCAGTTTGGGTGGAGAAGATTAGAAAGATGAAACTAAATTGATATATGTGAATTATCTTCAATATAGCGATAACATTCTTTATTTTGAATGTCAGCGCTGCGTTCAGTCAGTAAACAGCAAATAACTTTAAAAGAACCAGAGGAAAAATAATGAACAATAAAAAAGCAAAGGCATTTCAAATAATATTGAATATACATAAGGGCTCAAGATTATGTTTATGGTGTGCTTTGGGATCCTAATTTTAAATACAGTAGTGAGTCCTTCCCTAAAAGAGAGACCCGATTTGATTGACAAGGAAAGCGCATGAAAAATAAAAAAGAAGAAAAAATGAATGTAAGATGGTATCAAAATTAGAGTCTGTCATAACATGTTAGTTACAAATAGTATTGTAAGGAACATCTGTATGATGGGCAGTAATATACATAGGTTTTGTAGAAATGAGGATTCAGCTCAGCAAATCTTACAGTTCTGTTGATTTCCACAATTCTGTGGTTAAGGAATAGGACAGAATTGTGGAGGAAAATTTGAAATCTTTTCAGAAGTCAGTTAAACGCAGAGCTTGTTCTCTTCGGATATGAGACCATTACAGACTCTCAGAGGCTTGATTAAAATTTTTGTAGGTCTAACATTTCATCTCTGAGAAAAAGATGAATAACCAAAGACCATTTATTATATTTTTCATTAAGAGCTGATGATAAAGTTGAAAAATGGAACTTTAGTTATTGGGTGCCGGCATGATTAAGACTCACAAAGTTAAAAAGCAGACTTGATGCTTTATCTAATAAAGCCAACCCAAGTACCCAGTACATATATATTTGATTTAACATTTTGATATGTTCCGTCTTTGAATCGGTTGTAGCACTTTGGTCAGTTCGATGTACCTTGATATTTGTTGAAATTGGTCTCATTTGTAAAGCTTTTTTAATGTTGTTGCTGTAATGATGTGAAATGTACATTTGACTTTGGAGAAAAGAGCCTTCATTGTAGGACGGAGAGATGGGAGGGTGAGGAGGGATTTAACAAAGTTGTGATCTATTGATCAGAATTATCCTTCTCAATCTCACTAGGAGTGAGCTCCCTTATAAGGGGCATGACATTGACACTTGATTTCTCCTTTTTTTTTCAGGGCCTTTCTGTAGTACAGTTTATGCTAGCACTGTGCCATCTTGCTTTCTCCTCACCTCTACCATCGAGCCTATCAGAGAAGTAAGACTATTGTTATCAAAGAGACCCTGTTAAGAGGCTAGAGGCTTTTTCAGTACATCAGATATCCCTGTCTTATAGAGGTCCTGTGCTAGTAACTTCCACGTTCCCTCATTCTCAGTGACTGAGATTTAGAACACTTTTGTCTTTCTTTTCAATCTGCTACTTTTTGTTTGTTTGTTTTTGCTTTGTCATGTGTTTTGCTTGCTTTTGTTGTCTGTTGTGCTTTCTGTGTTCTGGAAGAGCCTTTGACACTGTTAGGCATTGGTCACAATTTATAACTTGCCAGCCTTTCAATCTTTGTTTGCTTTTTGTGTTTTCTTGTTGTTTATTTGTTTGTTTGTTTTATTTGTAAGCCTGTACAGGCCATTCAGAATCCCCTAGCTGTCCATTCTGTGCTGTCTGCTGGAATACCTGGCTGCTGTTTTTTTTTTTCTTTCAATATTTTCATGAATTTTTTTTACTTTCTTTTTTCATAAAACTGGGAATTAAAAATCGGGTGGAATGCTTGCATTTACCCCTACCTAGTTTTATCAGCCTTGAGGATGTCAGTAATGTAGCTGCCATAGTACTAATTCTGTGTGTGTGTGTATGTTTTTCTCTTTCAGGAAGAGAGCTTTTTTTAATTTTTACAGTAAAATTAAACTACTAAAAATTTGGATGTATGTGTTCAGATCCTCAGAGTCCTTACATGTATCTGTTTTTGTCAAAAGCATTTGGTAAGTCATTGAAATCTGTGTTATTGTCTCAGTGCTTATTTTTTTTTTTTTTTTTTTTTTTTTTTTTTTTTGTCTGTCTAAATTTTAGGATGAGCAGGACAGTGGTTAAAGATGAACATCCTGACAGATGTTGTAAAATAGAGAGCAGCAGCATCCACTAGCTTACAGGTGATACATTCCAGAGTGTGTGCTGTATTGTTTGCTGTTTCTAAGTCAGTTATGGAGTTCTCGGAAACCGAAACAATGGTTTAGGGAAAACCTTGGAAATTTGGAGCGAAAGAATTGTCTGAACCCTGTTGAGTATAAACATGATATTGATCAGTGACTTTTGTGCATGGTGTATAACCTTGTTGTTTGTCAGTGAGCATGGGAAGTTAACTTCGAAAGTTTGTAGTAGTCTTCATTGGCTTGGGTTACTGTGCACGGAAATGAATCGTCCTACAGCTGTAGGCCAATTAGTGAATGGTTGTGTCTATCTTTGTTATAAATCTTATTGGATACTGTTTACTTAAAGTATTACTCTTAATGGACAACACCAGAATCATCTTCACAGTTACTGCTCATGGCAGATGAAAGGGATCTGCTGTTTTTGTCTTTATCTGTCCCACCTGGAAAACTAATTGGTTGTGGTGGCTGTCAAATATGTTAGATCAAGAAACAACAGCGATCGTACAGGCTGTGTAATAGGTGTCATTTATCAGCCCACAGAGAGCTCGAGCCATCAGTGAAACTGGTCGCCACAGACACAACTTGGCACTTATTCTGTGTGTCACTGATCCATATGTTTAGAAAAGGTTGTTTCTTTTATCAGTGTCAGATCAAACAGTTTAGCCTGTTCTGTGTCATTCATCCTAGCACACCAAATTTACCTTTCATATGATATTATGCATAGTTAGTAGCTCTGCGTTGAAGTTTCTGAGGGTATTCGGTTTCTGTTTGATTATGTTGCGGTTTTGTACTAGAGGTGTCCAGTTTTGAGGCTAGTAGAAAAATCTTTTTCTGTCCTCGAGACAGGTTTGGGAAAAACCCAGAGTGAAGAAATTAGTAATGTTTATGTCTTTGTAGGTAGCACTATCCTTTTTTTTTTTTTTTTAACTTCTTTGGAAGTAACACCATCCTTTTTTTTTTTAACTTCTTTGGAAGTAACACTGTCCTTTTTTTTTTTTTTAACACTATCCTTTTTTTTTTTAACTAAGTTCATTACAACTTAATGCACACAAACATGCAGGTAGGTGTAAAATATGATTTTAAAACCAGTTTGATGGCCATTGCATGTTGTATTAATCAATGAGATTTCACATCGATTGCAGTATTGATACAATTTTAGTTCATAATTGTCTGTAGTGATGATCTCACAGTGTTGACCGATTGAATTCAGTAGTTAACATTTGCAGTATCGACAATCAACATTACTGATCTGAAAGGAAACAGACCCGGTGTTATAAAAAGAGGTGAGAACACCATCCCCATAGAATTAACACAGAATGTTTCTCTGAACAGTTGTACATTAGTTTATGTTGGCAAGACAGGCTTCAGTGTATGCTATGTAAGGTGCTGGTAGAAGTGTGTGTGAAAAGTAAGAGAGAATGAGAGGTCAGGTATTAGAATGTTGGAAAGAGGTCAAAATGATTCTGTACATAAAGGCTGGTTAATGTGTTTGGTTGACATTTAATCGTGTGTCATTTGCATGAGAGTCCGAAAAGTCAAATTGTTCCATGATCAGTTCTCTGTTCACGATTATTTTTTGAATAGGAACAGGGAGATATGAATTGGTACTGAACAATGATTCGGTAAAAGGGAGAAAAAAAAAATAATGCCATTAATTTAACATGTATGATTTTGAATTTTCTCATTATCACGTTATGGTTGATGATGATGATGATAAAAAGAGATGAAATAAATTAATATATGAGAGACACGTAGGTGAGAAAGCACATGAACTTACTCAGATCACAATAAAGATATAATACAGAAAAAAAATGAGAAATTATTATTCCATCAAACACTCTACTCTTTTTTTTTAATCAGCAAATCATGTATGTGATAGCTCTTTTAAGGAAATATTTTTATTTCCAGACTTTGCATTGTGGACTTAACAGTGCTCACCTGATGAAAAAGAAGGTATCAATATAAGTTACATAAATATATTAAATTTGACTTTTGTTGTTCTTGTACTTTATACTTTCATTATATGGATGCCAGTTTCTCATTATCCAGGCAACATGAAATTACCAGCACACAGTGGTGGCATGAGCACAATGTATCTGTTTCAGAAATTGTAGTAGCAGATGGTGGAAAGTAACATCAGGATATCCAAGTAACACAGCCTTTATTTGTTACACAGGTTTAATGAAACAGTCTACTGAGTCTTTCTAAGTTCTAATGAGAACAGCAAGAAATTCAGAATTTTGTCATTTGAAAAGATCTCAACATAGGGGAGAAACGTTAACCTGTGCTCGTAGCATCAGAACTTCTTTTCTGTTTTTTTTTTTTTAATTCTTTTTGATAGTTGTGTCTTTGGTACTTCAGTTTCGCAGGACTTGCTCATAATCTAAAATTTTGCCTTTGATCATTGTTAGATTTGATCTCTGATTCTCAAGGCATAATGTTACAAATTCTCGTGGCTTTCATGCTTACAGTTTAACAAGTTCTAATTGTCTACTTAATATGCAACTGTAGCTTTTTTTTTTCACAAAGTGGGACACAGTACAGATTTAGATTTGGGCGATCTCTGTGAATCATTTTGAATTTCTCATTATCACGTTATGGTTGAGAACTACTAATGGATGGTTCGAGTCCTTGTCATGCAGGTGAGCAGAGTCTGACACTTCACTCTGCTGGTGACGTGGCTTGGTCCTGATTAAGATGAAAGGAATGGATCAGTGAAACTGACTTAACAACTGCCAGTAATACAAGATTTAATTGTTGTATGCAACAGGGGGCAAGTTTTGCACCATTATCAGTTAATGCTGATTTAGAGGGAAAAAGATTTAACAGTCATCAGATGCTGCATAGTTTCGCAGATTCAAGATTTTGGTAGGAGAAATGTAATGGTGTGTTATCAATTGATCATCACAGGCAGAATTCTGTGGCATAGGGAAGGTTTATGTGTTCTGTTATATAAAGGGCATCCTTTGGAAATGGGCATCAAAATACTTATGGAGGCTATTAAGATAAAAGCCATCTCCTTGATGTTCACATTCGAAGAGTAATGAAGTGTACTGTATGTCTGCTTAGTGCCAGTCCTACCAGTACTTTATCAAGTGCTTTCAGAGGTTGAATTCACACTCCGTCTTTTGTTACGCATCACATGCGTGCATGTTTGAACATCAGAACAGACGAAACTCACCACGTAAGCATCTTTCCTGCACTGGCATGATGAGTAATATTGCTCAGGACTGTAAGAATGTGAATCAAGAGAAAGGTGAAGAGAGTATGCAGGGATGTGAATGCAAAATAATTGAGAGAGTGCAAAGCGGAATTAGTGGAAAATTATGTAGTAGATGACAAGTATGCTTGTCATGTATTCAGCAGTTGATTAAGAGCTAATGTATTCTGTAGATGCAAGTGGAGAAGTACAGCTCTGATTTTGGCTCTTTGTTTTGTTTTTGCTTGCTTGTTTTTTGTTGGTAGGCTACGGAAGCAAGCCAGACTGATGAATTCTGATTCCACTGGAGTGGCTGAATAGATTTGTGGTGATCCTATAAGAACTTTGCACTCATTAGTTTCAGTATTACACCAGAAGAAACATTGAGGCAGATGTTGAGGCCAGTTGTGCATGTTTAGCAGGCTCTGTCCCAGAAATGGCGCTGAGCATGGTTATGCTTGGATTACCATTGTGTGACCTGCTGTCGGATCTGTACTGGTGATCTGTCTGGTTTGCAGAAACGTAATCAGTATTTTTCCACCTTTGATTATGGAATGATTGAACTGTTGGGTTTTTTTTTGTGTTTGTTTGTTTGTGTTTTGTTTTGTTTTGCTTTGTTTTGTTTGTTGTTGTTTTTGAAGGTGGTGGTTTTTTCAGAATAGAATGGGAACAAAGTGGAATATCATGAGATTTGCTTGGATTGGTGATATGTCTGCAAGTGAAGTTGAAGTTCAGGGGAGATGATGAAATTTTAACATCCCTATGCAGGCTGGCAAGTTGTTCTTGAGAGCCTCAAGCTAGTAGGATGATAATTGTATTGGTGAAATTTGGTTTTATGTTGAATTAACTTTTTTTTTTCTTTAACATTGTCTGCAAGCCATGTAATCTTTTTAGACATTACAAGAGTGACTGGAAATGAGAGATGGTTATAATGGTGTGAATGAGTTCACCAGATTCTGCATTTATCTCTTCACATCCCACGGAACCTGTAGTAACGTGTTTCTTGCATGTCTTTGTGTACATACATATACATAAAGCTGTATATAAACTCATTTTTTTTCGGAGTATGGAGCTTTACTTGTACAGAAGAACTGCTGGTTGATGCATGTTGACGCATGAAGTATTGGTTGGGGGTAGAGCAGGAATTTGGAGATAACGTCTCTGGCTTTGGTTTCGTACAGGTTTGCTATATAATGCTAGCAACTGCTGTTGGAAGAGCGATTTCACATCTTTGAGGGTAAATGTTGCATTGCAAGCAGGGAGACAGAAGAGGTTTCAAGCTGCCATCGCACACACTGTTTTCATGGGGTTTGGTTCATCCTCACAGACCTTTTCCTCCTTCATGCTGTACTGTTTTCAGGTGCGTTGGATTTTTTTTTTTTTTTTTTAATCTTAATGTGCTTTTGTATGGTGTTGCCTCTCGTGAACATTTGAGTCAACCCAAGGCCAGTGGAAACATGAGAGAAGGTGTTTGTGCTTTGGGGCACATAGAAGAGAGTATGTATATGAATGAGACGGATGATGAAGAATGTGGGTACGAGAGTGTAAGACTGAGGTAGTGAGTGAGTTCAGCGATTTTATTTATGGATCTGGACATGTTTTTTCTTAATGTGATGTTTGCATTTATTTCCTTACCACGGAAAAGGAGTGAAAGATAACCTGTAAACTTCTCGTTTTTTTGTTTGTTTGTTTATGTATACACATTACAAGTGAAATGATTTGGCAAATCACATGCTTTTCATGAGTGTGGTCACACCGACGCTCTGTCCTTCAGTCCCCACAAAGAACAGTTTCCTTTTTTTTTTTTTTTTTTTTTAAAATTTTATCCCATTCAGTTTCTGATGTAGTTCACAGGGATGCTGGATGTTCTTTCAGTTTAAAATGTATCCCCACCCTCTGAACATGCTATGCCTATAAATTCTTCATTGCTTTGCTTTTTTTTTTTTTTTTTTTTTAACCTTCTTTACTGTCGTGCACCATTTTGTTACTTGCCTTTGTGGCTCTTTCACATGTCGGATGGAGACAGTCTTAGCCTTTTTTCCCCGTTGTGACTGTGTATAACATGCCAGTTTTTCTTTTTTTTGGTTTTTTTTTTTTTTTTTTTTTTTTTTTTTTTTTTTAATCTGACGACAAGGTAGCGAGACAGTGCACTCTGTTCAGAGTGGACACTACATGTCTGTATCTGCCCAAGGCCTTTTTGTAATGTTTTTTTTGGTTACAGCACCATTGCAACATTTTGTTAAGCTTTATTTTATTTTTTTTGTCATTGTTGTTGTTTTTTCATTTTTCTCAACTGTGGTGAGATGAACTCCAGAGGACTGCCTGATATCGGTAGCATAGTTGATTTCATTATGCTTCAAGGATAGCAATAGTTCAGCTGTCTTGGTGTGAATTGTATGAACAATGTGGATGGCTGTTTTTGTTGCTTGTTGCTTTTTTTCCCCAAGACATGTTTTTTTTTGTGTGTGTGTGTGTGTGTGTGTGTGTTTTTTTTTTTTTTTCCCCACCGTGTGATGACAGATCATAATTCTTCGGTGGTGAATGCCATGTTACAAATCCTCTGCCTTGATGTCACGTGATTTTACGTTTTTATTTTTGCCTCTTTATACAAACATAGCAGTTATTGTTACGATATCAACTCAGAGGGTAAAACATGAACTTTGAAAGTATTCTGTTAAATCCCTTTCAGCTAACATCAGAACACTGCTGTGACATTAAACAAGAAAAATTTTAAAAAAAAAAAAACATTCAGTTAATGTCAAAACGTTTTTATGATTTAAAACAAGGGGGAAAAACCCATGTGACCTGGACTGCCCAACACAAAAATGTTAAGACCTTGATTGTTCCAAGCCCTCTGCATCTAAAATACCATCAGTATTTTCTTTTTTTAATTTAAAAGAAAAAAAAACTGTGTGGTAGGACCTTAAACTAGGTATGAAACTTGACTGCACCCACTGACTAGCAGAAGGGAAAATGTGAAGTTTGTCTGTATTTTATACTGTCGGCTCAATGTGCTGGCATGCCTGATGTTAACTGCTTCCTCTGTCACTTCAGCAAGGCACATCATGAAAAAGGTCAAGGGGCTAATGTGGTCGGTTGGACTGCAACAAAACTGCAACAGTTGGAGGATATAATTGTAACTGTGGTTATTGGGTTGTTGTGATGTTGGTTCTGTTGTTGTTTGAGGGTGGGCTGACTGATGTTAATTGCAGTGATCTGTGACTAAAGTGGATTTACTTTCCTGTTGTTTAGTATGCAGATACGTTGCCCAGAACTACTGTTTAAACAAGCACCGAGCATGATTTTTCTTATATTTCAACACTTTGACTGATTCTGACCCTGTGCTTCAGCCTGTCCTTTTTTGTTCTTTTTTTCTGAAAAAAAAAAAAAATTGTTTCATAGTTTATTCCATTTTATAACAACCCAAACTAAGATTTGTTTAGATCTCCACCTGCAGTCATCTCACTTTGCAACTAAACCAAACTATGTTATCTTTAAGCTTAGTTCATTTGTCTTATTAAACCTGTCAAAATGAGTAGTTAGATCATTCCTTTTCTTTTTCTCAAATGAAAAATGTGTGGACAGAGCGTTTCATTTATTAACAACTCTTGAAGTTATGCAGGACAGATGCAATTCTTGCTTGGTTATTTTTGCATTTGCTTGTCGTAAGTATCGCGTTGTTGGGATTTTGGTTGGTTGTTGTTGCTTTCGTTTGTGTGGATGTGGATTGGTTTGGGTATTGTTGTTTGCGTGTTTTTTTAACTGCAGTGAAATGTTCCTTTATCTGCTGTGTGAAAAGTATTATTGAATAATGCTGCCTTTTATGCTGTTCACAACTCCACAGTATTCACAGTTTTTAGTGTGTGTCTTCAGTTGAATGCCATTATCATTAACATTGATCACAGTGATATCCACCAAGGTTTTATTTTTCCATTTAGAAAAATCGAAAAAACAGTTTGTTATGCTGGTCCTGTGGTAGTAATAAACTTTGGAAGATTTGTTGGTTTAAAATAATGAAATGTTTTTTTGTGTTAGTTTTTGGTGTATAAACTTTGTGACATTTCTCAGGTAGTTGGAGAATAGAACATATGGCATTATATGTTGTCTAGGTGGGGAAACAAGTTAAATTGTTGACTATTTAGGTAGGAACATCTGCAGAATTATTATTGTGTAGGTGAGGAAAGTAGTGAAATATGATTATCAAGGTGGGGAAAACAGTAAAGTAGATGGGAAAACTAGTGGAATTATTATGTAGGTGGGGGGAATCAGTAGAAACATTGCCTGGAGTGATTTCATTTATTTGCTCGTGTCTCTTGACCTTGGAAAACTATATCGCCGACTGCCATTAGCTCTTCAACATGGTTTTTAGTTGAACGACCATAGCATTTATATTTTCAACATATTACCACAGCCATCTGTATTTCAATCTTGAAGTCATCAACAGTTAAACAGCATGTAGGTCTTTTTTTTTTTTTTTTTTTTTTACCTGAAAATGGAAATCATCATGCTTATTATCAAACACCCCAGAAAAAAAGGTTTACAGGTTTGAAAGGACATAGTGACACAGACTAGTCTATCCTTTTCTCTTTTAAACTGAAGTTTGATTTCCACCTCACTCCTCTTCTCCCCCCCCCCCCCCCCCCCCCCCCCCCCCTATCCCTCCCTTCCCTCTCCCCTCTACCCTCCTCTCTACGTTGAGGCAACTTGATGCAAGTACACATTCCTACTTTTCTTGTTTCATAAGGTAATTATGGCTCACCACTGTATTGACCTATTTTAAATACAAGTTTTCAAAGCTCAAGGCCTGTACTGCACAGTACATATGTATTCCATGAAGGGAGACTTTTCTTGGGTTTAAACATCAGTCACACCAATAATTTTAAATGTCTGATGCTGTGCGCAATGCAAAGTGCTTTGGAATGTTTTCACAATGAAAATATGGCTACACAGAAAGTTATAATCAGCTTGCAGATGTTTGTGTGTGTTGAAATATATGTTGAAGGATTTGTTCGGGGTTTTGCAAGATAAAAATGGGACTGGTAGGTTATATTCATTATCCCGATCAGTGTAAAACTTTCTTTCTATGGTTTAGCTTAGTGCTCAAGAGAACATGATTGCAAAGGAGGGCATTGAATGGTCTTAAGGCAGCTGTTAATAATTCATCATTTAATAGGAAATTATAGAGGGAGCGTAATACTTTTAGTGTCAGAACATGAAAACGTGTGCCCAGATTATGCCATTTTGGGGAACTATCATTGACATCAAAGTTGAATGATAGGTAGCATTGACCTACTCAAGAGTGTGATGTATAAAGAAAAGGATTGCCATTAAAGGCTGGTCAGTTCATTAACATCAATGTTATTTTAGATGTTTTACTTGCCTTTTACATTGATTTAACTTCTGCTTTGCTTTGTTTTTATTTCACTGCAATAAATCATCAAGACCAAAAGTTGCTGACAGTGCTCTTGCATGAATACCTATAATTTTATCCACTACACTTGTGGGCAGATGTTAATTACGATTGCCTGATTTGATCTACATTGTCTGTGTGCAAATTTTGGGAGAAAAAAAAATCACCTATCAGTGTCATTGTTCTTTAGATAATTACAAAGAAAAATGAGACTTTGTCATGGTGAGAGTGAGTTTGATTAACTGATATCAAATTGTGAGCATGTAAAATATGATGAAAATAAAATGAGAGAATCAAACCTGTATATCAAAGAATTTTTTCTTTCTTTGCTGTACTCCGCCTTTCTCCACCTCCATTTTCCCTCCTCCACTTCCCTCTACGTGTCATTGTCTACCTGTCTCTTGCTCTTTGCATGGTCTTGCTTTGGTGGAGGCCTATGAATAAATGTTAATTAGAATGGACGTAAATATTCATGTATGCTGAAGATATATCACAGTCCAGGAACATACACACACACACACACACACATGATACACACACAAAAGGGCCTGAAGAATGATTGGTCTTGAGACCTGAGTACCTCCACAGTTACGTCGTGTGCACGAGAATGCATCTATTCCAGCATTGTTAGACCTCCATGCAGCCTTTTGTTTCTATTCTCCTATCTGTCATCTTCCAAGGACACCAGGGATTCAAAACATCATTCCTATTTTCCCTGTTACCTGACTGATTGCACCAAGACGGTTTACATTAATGGCAGGTAATGAGAGTTTTTTGCCTGCTTCTATGGTGTTCCTCAGGGTTCATTGCTAGGACCTGGTCTGTTTGTGCTGCATGCTTCTCTAGTGTCCCATGTTATCTGCAGGAATACATTGTCACATCTGAATTTTGCTGGGGATACACGGCTTCATCGTCCAGTCTCTTCTGCTACAGCTCACAGGCAGGTATCACAGATACAGATATGCATTGCAGCTCTTAAAATCTGTATGACCCATAAGAAACACAACCAGATGATGAAAAGACTGAACTAAGGCGGGTATGTCCAAAGAAATTGCATAATCATCCTACTTGACCAGATTTAATGACAATCAACGACGCAGCTGTCCCCTCTCTTCAGTCTGCAGTCTTTGCGTTACTCCAGAACAGATCGTTTCTTTTCAACATGGTCACCTGACCTTTAACCTCAACTTGGGCCAGCTGACCCAATTTGACCTTTCACCTCGGTGTGGCCAATGATATGCCATTCTGAATCACTTGACCTTTAACTTAGATCTAGGTCACTGTGGTCTATAATGGATCAGTAGGCATTTGACATACTGAAGTGGACCGTTAAATTCATTCTGATCATCTGAGATTCAACCTTGATCTGAGCCAAATGATCCATTATGGATCACTAGACTTTAAACATGGTTCTGATTTGCGATATTAACTTCTGGCTCACTTCATCTTTAACACTCGTCTCGATCATAATGACCTATACTGGATCACGTCACCTTTAACATCAACTCTACATCACTCTCTAGGTCTTATGACATTAATGGTGGGTCACTTAACCTCTAACGTCACTCTGCATCATTGTTAATCCTTGTTACATATTCTAGGTATCTTGACCTTTAACTAGATTTAAAAGTGGCGACCTACCATTGCACATTCTGGTTCCCTGTGACATTCTTAGGTATCTTAGCATCCAACTTGCGTGGTAGTTTGAAACGTGGTGACAGTCCTGAGATAACCTCTGCTGTTGACGGGACTATAATTTTAATCTTCATCTTAATCTTAACATCCAACTTTGATGTAAGTAATATTGTCATATCGCATCATCTAGGTCCTTATGACATACTCTGGACATCTTGACCTTTAACCTAGATTTAAAAGTGGCAAATATCCCATCGAATCATTCTGGTTCCCTGTGACATTCTAGATATCTTAATCTCTAATTCTGATTTAAGTAGCAATGTCCTATTGCATAGTTCTGGATCCCTGTGATATATTCTGGCTATCTTGATGTTTAGTCTTCATTTGAGTAGCAATATCTCATTCTGAGTCACTCGACCTTTAACCTTGAAACATGAAACTTTGATCTGGGGGCTGGGATAGCTCAGTGGTAGAGTGCCGGACTCGTAATCTTGGGGTTTGGGGGTTCGAATCTCCGCCGGGCCGTTTCAGTACGGGGGATTTTTTCCCTTGGAGTTAACATTGTCCCTGACTCCATTTCCCATACAGTCCTTCGAATGAGACAATAAACCGAGGTTCTGTGTGTGAATGCACGCATAACTGTTTCGCGTGT
>JADBJO010000127.1:360000-365000 GCA_016801955.1 Conus betulinus | reverse complement strand
CAACCTCTTAGGTCTTCCTCAGGTGAAACAAAAATGAACAAAATAACGAAAATGCACTTAGCTTTGATCGCTTCAGATTGCTTCTGAGTTCAGCGCAAGGAAGAAGGCACTGATTCAACGCCTTCCTTGCACTGAATTCAGAAGCAATCTGAAGCGATCAAAGCTAAGTGCATTTTCGTTATTTTGTTCGTTTTTGTTTCACCTGAGGAAGACCTAAGAGGTCAAAACGCGTTTCTCTGGGCGGTTCGCTGACATTTATTTAAGATTTGTTTAGATTTCCGCCTGCAGTCGTTTCACTTTGCAGCTAGATCTAAGATGACAAAATCTCAGTCTTTCTCTCTCTTTTCGTGATCACTTCATCTTTACCAGACACACATTATAAACCCACTTCCTGTCTTCATACATTTTAAACAAAAATAAAGGGAGTAGATCTACCATTTCTCTGTTGACCAAGCACAAGTCCTGCATGCTGCTGACACGTTTCATGTATAAACCATGCCTTGCCCCAGCAAGACAGTGGTCTTCTACGATTCCATTATTCGAAAAACTGACGGGGCAGAGGGAGGGGGGTGGGGGCTTGGTAGCAGGGGGATGGTAGTGAAATTGTTAAAGTATAATTTGAAAAAAAAAAAAAAAAAAAAAAAAAAAAAAAAGAGGAAGCATCATCAGTCAGCAAAGCAGTTTACTTTCTCTGACATGATCAAAAGGTGGTCTCGATGGACAAGTGGAGAGAGAATTTCTTCTTGTCACAGGATATGCATTCACTGGTATTTTTCAGGTTCCAGTGATGCCACCAATCCAGTTTATTGATTTTAGTGTCATTTGGTCAGATGTTGGAAGGAAAGTGAAACATGGGGTTTTATGCACTAAAGTTTCAGCCGATTGCTGTGGCCAGGTTACTGGGGTTTTTTTTTTTTTTTTTTTTTTTTAATCTGGTTGTATTCACTGACTTTGCTTTCTATTACAAAAAATTACAAATGTGATCGCAGTTTAGCTAATATGGTGTTTGACTGTAGCCTAGTCATTTTTTTTTCAGTTGATTTTTGACAGAATCAAATGATACGGTAATTCATTGGATACAGTAGTAGGAATTACAATAAGAATGGTAAGATAAATGGAAATCCAAATCCTCATAGAAAACACTGTGGTAAACCTGTTGTACATGTTTGACAATAATTGTTTGTGTGTGCAGAGGATGAGTGCCTTGCGATCAGCCACCATCCGGAGTCTGTCTCCACACAGAAAGACACTACTGTCTGGTATATGTCGTCATGACGGACCACTGGGTGGTACAGATTATCTCAGCCCACATAGAACAGCACCTTTAACTACGTCATGTCACTGCCAGGCAGCAAATCTCAGTCTGCTTACGTGCACTCCAAAAGCACTTTCAAAAAAGAAATGATCAGTGTAAAAACGGGGTTAAACGGGGGTTGGTAGAGGGAGAGGCCCAAACAACAATCTGTTGGCAAGGTTCTCACAAAGGTTCAGCTGTCCAGTTGGGCAAAAGGCAGTCTGAGCAGTGTGTTCAATGGACTTGGTGCTTTTGCAGCAAGTGTTCCCAATCGTCTTGCGGAGGAGGTTGGCCGTCTGGTCAAACCAGGCAGGAAACAAGCTGATGACAGTGAAAAAATCTCGATGCCTGTATCAGAAGTGTCTGATCCCAAAAGTTACATGAATGACACTGCCAAACAAATCATAGACAAGGAAGTGGAACGCGAACAGCATACATTTGAAAAGTCGGTAGAAGACACCAACCAGGGCATTTCATCTTTTTATCATGCATACACCACACCACACTATGTTCCAGCAAAAACCAGAAAGGGTGCCAAATCAGAGGAGGAGTTGGGATGGAACGTGTTCAGAAAACTCCCCTTGCCCTTTTTGGACAGTTCTAATTCACCGAATAGGAAACCTGTGGTCAGGAAAGACTTTGTTTCCCGCACAGCCATAGAGGCAAGGACACGGGCCCTTGTAGCCAGCATAAAGACAGCAGTGTCCCCTTCATCCAGTCTGACACGAACACAGGACCTGTGCCGTCATCTGAAACAGTATCCAAGTGGTCGACATGAAGCCACAGAGGTGTGTTAATAGAACTGGGGTTGTTTCTAGAACATGTTTTTTTGTTGTTTTATTTATTTGTTTGTTTATTTCATTTCGTTTTTAAAAAATTTGTTGTTGTTGTTTTTTATTTTTGTGTTTATTTGTTTTGTTTTGGCTGTTTTGTTTTGACAACAGTAAAAACTTAACTATCATGCCTAACAAGTCAGAAAGTGACGTTGTACTTTACACTTCCGCGTAAGTGTGACAGTAAAGTTAAGAATAGGTTGTTCTGGTGCACAACTGCGATAGTACCACACACTGTCAGGTTGTACGACTGTTATGAAAGGGTCATACATTGCACTGCAGTACAACTATGATTGTAAAGCAATGCAGTGAAATGCCGTGATAGTAAATTAGGCACTCGGTCTCAGAGACTGAAAATGATCGAAACTCTTTTAATCAATTGGGCACCAATCCTACAGAGTTTTTTTGGCCGGCTGGACATGACAGTTTTTTTTTTCTCCAGGCTACTCCTTTTATCATCCCTGAAGGATTTGAAACACTGACATGATTTCAGGCTAGCATATATAAGCTAAATTTTTCATTTAAAAATGTTTTAATTGGCATTGTGAAAACCTGCTTTCTGTTCAAAGGGACTAAACATCACCATCTAAAAAATGCTGCTGCTTAATTTAAAAACAAACAAACAAAAAAAACGAACAAACAAGAAAACAGGCACTGTATGCTCAGTTTTTGAATGCTTTGGACAGTTGGAAGTGAGGTACACAAAGAGCACTGTGGTCACACACCAGGGATTAAAGAGAATACTCAGTGGCTGTGCATAGTAGCGAGGAGGTCCAGTCTATATCAACTGATTGAATCAATGACATTAGATTCTTCTGAGTTCCATATCAACCCTTCAGTGACAGGATATCACTTAAACAAGTTTTGATTCGTTTCAGTTCTGTGTAACTTGCCAGTGACAATCTACATTGTTTTTCTCCTAAAAAAAATTATTCAGAAAAAAAAAGAAATCCTTTGTACCTGTCACTTTGATAGATTTCCAAAATGCCTTTTCAATTTCCTTCAAAGAAGGACACATGTCTTGAACTTTTGAAGTTGTAGCTCAGACTCTGGTAAAGTTGTACATTGCATTGCTGTGTGATTATAACAGTAAATAAATGCATGTGACTATAACAGTAAATAAATGCACAGCATGATTCCGGACATCAGTTAAAGTAAAGTTTGTGGATAGATTTGTCATCAGGTTGTCTCAAATCATGGCGTTTTTTTTGTTGTTGTTTCATGTGTTTATGTTTTAATCTTATGGTCATCATCTTGCTTATGTGGTTAGAAAGCAAAAGGGTGTTATACATCTCCCACTTTCTTTTGGTAAGTGACTTTTTAACAGGCAGACATAGAATATTGATAACATTATGATTGGTTGTATTGCTTATGGGGTCAGTAGTAATGCTGAAGGATTGTATTGCAGAGCAAGGTTGTTCCCCTGCTTTGCGTATGACGGAATCTGGTGACCAGGAACTGGTGGAAGCGGCACGAGAAGCGTTGGCCCTGTTGGGGTACACTGAGCCAGTGGGTGGTCGAGGCATTCGCATTTTGGCGCTAGACGGTGGTGGCACCAGGTCAGCCTTCAAGAATTGTTGTAAACTTGTCTTTATTTATTGTATTTAAAGTTCTCTGCTGGCATAGCCTGACAAACAATCAGTCAGACGTATGATGTTTGCAAACAATCAGTGAACATGTGTTTACTGACGAGTTTCATGTTCAGTTAAAATGGGAATAAATTAATGAAGATCGGCATCCATCTTTGTAAATCAGCTGTAGAAAAACTTAAGTGTCGGGCCGATGTTGCCTTTCATAAAGCAGAAACATAAAGCAGAAACCTGATACGCAGTCCATTCATAATGACAACAGTCTTAATCTGTGATGCATTTCTTGAAATTCCAGATGTTTTTCCTCTGTTAAATCCATGTGGTTAATATTCATGTCGATGGCACGGGGCCATATCAGGGCTGTCATCTCTTTAAAGTTAATTTCCCCATGGAGTTATGAAACAACAACAAAAAGTCAATAAAGCAAATTTGTGTTGAAATTGCTTGAAAAATCTTTTTTCTTCCATGAAATCTTCAATGATTGAACAGACGAATATCTCTCACAAAAACTCTCAGAACCACATGGGGTGGAACATACCTGGACAGGGTGTTCATGGAATCTGCTCGACATGTTTTATATCTGACATCATTCAAGTCCCGTTTCTCTCTAGGAACATGTTGTCTGGTGAGTTGCATATCACAGGAATGCACCACAGAGCTAAGAAAAGGGGTGTATGGCCAAAAAGAGTGGTCTGTCTGTAATCTGTGTAAAATCCTGATCTTTTTTATGGCTGACAGCTGCAGATGGTAAAATCTCTTTAAGGTATGCATTTAAATCTGTTTTATGTATCCAATCCTTCTTGCCAGAGGTCACTGATATAAGTCTGAACTTCAGGGTTTTGATCAGTGTGAGTGTGAAAGAGAAACTCAGCAAGTATTTGTTTCATTCTTGGCAAGTTGATCAGCTGTCTCATTGCCACGGTCATGTCTGGGGACCCAGCGAAACGGTGCATTGTAAATTTCAGCTATTTAGAGAGAGATATAGAGGAAAAAAAATTCAGGAAGTGAGATACGGGCCTGTTATGGCCACCAAAGCATACAGTAGGCTGATAGCTCAACAACTGGATTCATACTATCCTGATGTCGTCAGACTGAAGTGATCACCTTCAGGCAGTAGAATGTGGGCAGCAGCCCTCACGGTTCTTAAAAAGTCAACAGAGGCCAAACTTAGAGTTATGCACTGTTTTGGAGAAAAAAAAAAAATTTGATTTAGAACTGTTCTTCTAGTATTTTTCAGGTATGTTCTACTTCTTGCTGTCTCCAGTCCCTTTGTGTTTTTTTTTT
>JADBJO010000127.1:327500-357500 GCA_016801955.1 Conus betulinus | reverse complement strand
GGTGAGGGAAGATTGAACGCAGCCCAGGGACAAACTCAGGTGTTAGTGCAGATGGGGATCAGAGGGTAGATCCGGGATCTGTTGTGCAGAGATAAGCAAAAATGAACGAAGCTATGTACATGAAGCGTGGTGGAAAGATAGGATGTGGCACAAGGATCAACCCAATAAAATCCTTTTTAATAACCAAGAACTTGACATCACACCAAATGTGCGGTGGACCTCAAAGAGCACTATGTATCCTTCTTTCATAAGTGTTCTGTATTCATTAGGGGGGGTTAAAACCAGATGCACAAGAAGAGTTATATGATTAAAGGAACAACTGGCAAGCTGTGTGCTTTTTTCACTCAGGGATGTTGGGAGTAGCTGTATTGGTGCGCGGTTTGGCAATGGCTTGAAATACGAAGTCAAGCTGGCATAAACCCGTTTTAGTGTAACCTCTATTTGACCAAATTCCTGACAAAATAGCTTGCATATAAAATACCTGATGGAATTCCAGTCTAAGCTATATGTACAAAGATGAAAACGAATGATGGAAGAGTTAAGAAATCTTCAAAAGAAGTCTGAATCCCACTCCCATCTGCCAGTACTGTGTCTGTTTCTTTTTTATTTTGGAAATATGAAAAAAACCCTTAATATTTTACATTCATATACATTGTTTTTTTACCGTGCCTTGACCTGATTCAGTACAGCCCCCCCCCCCCCCCCCCCCCCCCCCAAATATTCCTCCCCTTTTTTTAAATCCTCTTTAATAACCAAGAACTTGTGACATCACACCAAATGGCAGAGGACATGCGGTGGAATTGTTTCCTCAAAGAGCCACATTCATATGTATCCTTCTTTCATAAGTGTTCTGTATTTCATTAGGGGGGGGGGGTTAAAACCAGATGCACAAGGAAGAGTTATATGATTAAAGGAACAACTGGCAAGCTGTGTGCTGTTTTCATTCAGGGATGTTGGGAGTAGCTGTATTGGTGCGCGGTTTGGCATTGTTATGGCTTAGAAATACGAACTCAAGCTAAAGTGCATAAACATTACCGTTTTAGTGTAGTACCTCTATTTGACCAAATCCTGACAAAATGCAAGCTTGCATATAAAATAATTGATGTGGATATCCAGTTCTAAGGTAGGGTGTATATGTACAAATGATAACAAACGAAATGATGGAAGAGTGAAGATAAATATTAAATAAAGCAAAAGGAAGTCTGAATCCCACTCCCACCTGCCAGTACTGTGTCTGTGGGGTTTTTATTTTGGAAAAAGATGAGAAAAAAAAAACTAATATTTTACATTCATATACATTTTATATTAGATTTTTTTTTTTTACAATTGTGAACGTGCCTTGACCTGAACTTCAGTACAGCTGGCTGATTACTAAATGGAAAACCATTTCTTTTGAACTAGGATGGCGGTCTGTCGGTCAACAACCCACACAGCATTGGCTGTTCATGAGAGCCGCCTGCTGTGGCCTCAGGAGGAAATTCAGTGTGTGGTGTCCCTTGGCACAGGGCGTTTTGAGCCCATCCTGGAGCTGACGGGAAACAACAAGGTGTCACTGAAGGAGAAGGTCAGCAAAATAGTAGACAGCGCTACAGACACAGAAGGTGAGGGACAGTGGAAATAGAGGAAAAAAAACAAAAAAAATGAAAGAAAAGGACTTTTCAACAAATATTTTTAGTAAAATTTGTGTGCAAACTCTCCCCATCTCTCTTCCCGTCCTTCGCCACCATCCTCCACCTCTCATTTCACTCTCAGCCTTTCTGTCGACCCACTGGTGTGCACATGTACACACACACACACGCACACAGAGGAAAAGAGAGAGAGTATTTATATAGAAATGTACGGCACACATTCTCACACAAACACACACACACAAACACACACACACATACACACACACACACACACACACACACTCGCACACACACTCGCACACACACATGCAAATATACACTTGCACACAACACACACACACACACACAGAACCAGAATATTTATATAAAAATGCACTATGTACATGGGTTCACACACAGAGACACGTGCGCGCGCGCGCGCGCACACACACACACACACATGCACCACATGTGCAGCAATCAGACATAAATCATTTGACATTTATTGATAGTCAAGAAATATCTGAAAACAAAACTTATTGGAAGTACTCTTGAATTAACACTTTTCCCCTGCCTCCCTTTCCTTGCAGCGGTGCATGTGATGATGAATGACCTGATGCCTCCAGACACCTACTTCCGTATCAACCCATACCTGTCAGAGGACCTGCAGCTGGACGAGATTCGCCAGGACAAGCTGGACTCCATGTACATGGACACCTCAATGTACCTCAGGAAGAATGAGAACAAGATGAAAAAGGTTGTTGGCATCCTCAAGCAGAAGCGGATGCCTCATCAGTACATCATGGACTGGATAAAGTACAAAGCAGATACCTACAAGTAGCAGACTTTGTCTATGTGAAGACTTAGATTCACAGTGTAAGAGTTTAGGGTGTTCTGTATTGCCATATCTCAAAAAAACAAGGATCTTATGTGTGGTTAATTCTCTTTAAAACTACATACAATCTGACTTCCCATTTTTTAAAAAAATAGGATTTTTCTCCTAGGTTTTGTGTGGACAGTTTGCATGTCATTTTTGTGGAGAGAGCTCATTTGAAGGACAATTTCGTTTGCAGTGTCTTTAGGATGATCCCATCAATGTGTTCCATTCACAATTAACATTCCATTTAGCACACAGCTTATCCTCTGTTTACCCAGCAGAAGTTCTTGCAGAATTATGCTAGTTTTATTTTCATATCTGCCACTTTAACAGGTGGTAAAGGTGCGTCATGAAGATAGTGTACCAAAAACTTCTGGGTGATAAGTTTCCATTTTTTCACTTTGTATTTTAAAAGAGACCACTATAATTGTAGACCTGTCGGCACTTGATGCAAATTGAGTTTCTCGGGGAAGATGGTGCACCAGTGAGGGCAACATTAGCTGTGAAACCACAATGAACGTGATAGGAAAGAGGGCACAGAATGCAGTGGCTTTGGTAGCAGTCCTGTGACCTGCTCTGGGTTAATTCCAGGTTTGCGTCATAGCCAAGTCAGGCGTCCGATTGCTTTGGGTAGATTTCCTTTCTAGGGGTTCCAAAGGGTACCAAACCTGTTTATCCTAAAACTGTTGGTGTACTTTCCAACACAAATAGGTGTGTTTACTACAAAGAGTGTGTGTAGAATTCTGATGTTCTGAAAAACCAGGGGGAGATGGGGAGGGGTTGGGGAGTGTGTGTGTGTGTGTGAGGGGGGGATATGTTTTTACCTTTCATCACACTGCATAGGTTTCTTCTGGGAGTGTTTGTAACCATTGATCTTTCATCAACTATGGTAAAAACAGGTTCTTTCTTACACAAATCACTTTAGATCCTGATTCGCCTGCAAACTGTAGTGCAAACGTCTGCTCTCTTGCTGTTTTGGGTTTTTGTTTTTTGGTGTGTGTGTGTTTTTTTTTTGTTAATGTTTCATGGCATGTTGTTGAGGAAGCAGACATAACTTGACACGATTTTGTGCATGGAAGTTGGCAAGATTTGTCGCTCTTCGGTCTAGCAAGAGTTGTTGTCACTCTCTGGTCAACCCACTATTTTCACCTCTCCCACCTGCTAGAGGTTACCTCCACAAGTGCAATAGTCGCTCATGAACTTTGATTCTCTAAAAATTTTATATTGACTCCCCCCCCCCCCCTTCCAGTTCGTCATATTTTTGCCAAACATATATACATTACATAGTGAAATTGTATGGGTAAACAGGTCCGAATTTGTATGGGTAAACAGGCCTGAAATACTTGGGGTAATCTTTTCCTCTCATCAAGTAGAACCATCAAACTCAGAATGAAAGCATATTCATGCAAGTTAGACTGTCAAATGAAATAAAGCAATCGCATGCCAAGGTTTAGAACTTTGTGTGCTGGAAGGTCATTAATATTGGTCCTTTTAGAGAGATTTGTGGGACTCGACAGCGTATGCACCGACTTCTACCCCGAGTTGAGCACATGCTTGGGCTCAGATGAAAACACAGGCATGTGGGCTGTTTGAAAGTGTGGGTCAGATTTCATGCCCAACGTGGCAGTGTCTGCATTTCTCACGCCAGCAGAGAAAACAGACCTGTCATGTGATCTTGAACCAGGATGGACCACTACAGCGTCACTGTCAAAGCTCCTCAAAAAAAAGGAGAAAAACAGTGTGGCCTTTCATGCTCTGCTCATGTGGTGACCTCTGTTCTGTAGTTCTCTCCACGGCCTGTTGCCCATGGCAATTTGCTGTCAGTGTCGATGTTGACAAGTTCATTGGGACACTGGATGGATGTGGCAGCACTCTGCAGATGTCAAAACTGATTGGGGGGGGGGGGGGGGGGGGGGGGGGGGGGGGGGTTGTGACTATGAGTTGTCATTAGTGTAGAGCTAGTCTTGTTGGATTACAACAAACCCCAGCAAAGCGACAGCAACAATGCAAGGTTTCCTGTGACTGTCTCATGACCTGATGTTGATTGCGCTCTTTGGACTGCTGAGGCTGCACATGACAAGGATAGATGTTGCTGTGCAAAGAGAAGTCAGAATGAGCAGCAGGAGTGTAATGGTTCCGAAAGGGTACTGAAGACGAGACTGATAAAGGAAGGAAATAAAAGCAGAAACAACAATGGAAAATTCTGAGGGCAAAAAAATGGTTTAATTCTGATTAAGAATTTGTTGTTTGACATTGCCATCTCCCGATGGTCACCAGTTTTGGGTGATCAATAATTTAAGAAGCTGGAAGTTGTGTTGCAGCTGATCCTCCCTCCAGTAACTGCTTTCCCCCCCTCTTTCTCAGGCATTTAGCCTAAGACTAGGAGCAGGAGCACGGGCATTATCGATAATTTTTGATAGCATAAGTTGCACAAGTGTCTGTTATCCTTCAAGCATCTTTTTTGGGAAAAAATTTTTTACAAATCTGTTCAGGGAAGTTGAGGCATGTATGAATCAGTGAACTGTTTTACTCTTTATTCATTTTGTAATTTTTTTTTTTAATGCTTTTGTTTTCTCTCTTCAAAGTTACAATCAAGTTTTAAAATTACAATCAAAACTATAGCCAAATGATTTCACATGCCATTCGACCTTTATAATCTTGCTGTATTGTGATTCACTATTTTGAAAAAAAAAGCAGCTTTTTTTTGTTTTGTTAAGTTTGAACATGTTGATTAAAGAGAGAATAAAATCATTACAGTGGATGTGAAATTTGCAGTGTCTACTATCACTGCATCATGCCTGGTGAGGCAAGTTCCATTTCAGAACTCTGCAGATAATGAGTAAAATTTTGTTCTTAGTAAAAAGAGATATGAATGATTCACCTGATCATGTAAAATTTTTTGAATTTGAACGTTTTCAAATTTTGGATCATGTCAGTTTTAGAGTGATGTGTGGAGGAACTTGTAAAAATATTTGCACATGGGAGATTTTTTGTTGCTGTTCGAATGGATTTTATATTGTACATAGCAGGTCTGTGTACAAAAAGGGCACTGCTGGTCTGTGGACAAAATGAACTGTTTATTTTGGTTGATTATTTCCCTTGTGATGCCTTTCGTGTTTACCTTGTGATGCCTTTTGTGTTCAGTCGCAGAAAAAACTATTACTTGCTCTCCATCTTGCAGTAGCATTCATGAAAGTAAAGTGGGGTGTAGCGACTCAAAATTCATTAGTTACAAACATTTTTTTGTCTTGATATCAGTTAATCCTAATCTTTCCCTAAATCTTGTTTGTTCATTTGTTCACATGTTATAAAGCAACAGCAAGAGGGGCCTATGGTCAAATGGTTAGAGCGTTCGCCTGTGGTGCTGTCAGTCTTGAGTTCAAATCACATTTGAGGTTGGATTTTATCAGTTTGAAAACAATCCACCCAGCAGTAAATGGGTAGCCGAGTCAGTTAAGAAAAAATTAAAGGGAGGAGAAGGAGAGGGATGGCTTTGTCTTCCAGTAGGCGAAGCCCTAGTCACCACTAGTCTTTTGACAGTTCACTGCCCTGTGGCCAGTAGGCTGTTGGAACTTTTGTGTTTTTTTTTCAAATATTTTTGTTATTTTTAATGTGTATCCCCTGCACAATGTAGCTTCACGACTTGGCAGATACGGTGCTGCATTTGACCCTTTGTTTCAGTCGGACAAGAAGGTAGTGAAAATTGTACACTTTCCAGAGTGGACACTCTCTGTCCATTCTCCGGTCTGTTTGCCCATCTGACCTTATGCTTTTTTTTTTTTTTTTTCGTGGCAGTGAAATGTTTGTGTGTGTGTGTGCATTTTCCTTTCATGGCGTGAAAAATCAACGGGAATGTTGGGCACTCAGCACAGCCTAATTTCAGATGCCATAAGATGTTCATAATTTAGCTACCTTATCGTAGACTGCTGTTGGTCTGCTACTTTTTCTTTTTTTTTTTTCTACTGGATGAAACCTTTTTTTTTTTTATCCCTCCCCATTTAATGGTTGACATAATCATGTGACATTTTCTATTGCGATAATTTGACAGCCCTGAAAGGGCTCTTTACGGTTGGCTGGGCTATAACGATTGAACGCTTTCTTTTTTAACAGCATTTTATTATTCAAAGATGAATGGTGGTGTATAGATTTCACAGTTTACTTCATACAAGCATTTTGTGATATGGAAATTTCCTTGTGTATTTATACATGAAAGATGATATTGTAAATAGATGGTTGTTGTGACGGTGATGTGTTTCGATACATTTTTGAGTTAATCTTTTGTTACAGTTCCATTTCAGTTAAATCAAGTTCCGTTTTGTCAGTAACTTTGAAAGTTTGTTTTATGAGAATTTCTGTTTTCCTATTATCAGCTCTGTTAGGTCATTGGACACAATTTTACTTGAGAGTTCTGTGTTTGATGTTTTTTGTTCCGTTTCAATTGTAGCTTAAAACCTCAAGTTTCAATCATCCATTCTGTTGAATGTTGGGTAATGGGAGCATTTGCATTGAGAAAACAGCTAACAGTTTTGTTCTGCATTATTGGAATACAGTCCTGGAAGCTTTTAAAAATGTGAAAATGAAATAGGTCTTAGATTCAGTTAGGTAAGTTTGAGCTTTGCAATGATTCTTCTGGGTTATGAATCGATTCAAGTGGAGAAGAAATACTTGCCGTTGAACGTGTATTAAATGTGCTTTCAAAGTGGCATCCTGGTGACTGTATCATCAGTTTCATCAAGAAGGCATTACTGCGTGCAGACTAGTTCATATACACTACACCACGTCCAGTAAGTTTTGAGACCATCTTGTGGAGGATTTAAAGCTGATGGATAAATGAATTAATAACCAAGATGAGAGAATTTAGGAAGAGGGTCTCAAGGCTATGACTCAACAGATGTTTGACCTACGCATGAGCCCAACGTGCTGGTCAGACCTCGAGTGCCTACTGTTGTGACTGTATGGTGATAACAGTAGGTACAGGAGTGGACTGTGATGTGCATGGCACAGCTACCAATATTTAGAAAACAAAATTAGTAATCCTGCAGGGGAGGAGATATAAGGGAGAGGGGAGAGAGAGGTCTGGGATGAGGATGGGGTAGGGGGAAGACTGTGCATCCATTATGAAATCATGGTGTCGGAGGGTGAATGTTGTCAATTTCCACAGTATTGTTTCATTAGGCCTGTACACATGTATTGCGAATACTACACCTCACAGTGGAACATGTGGATTTGCCGCAAACTAATTTGTGTTCTTTTTTTTTTTCTCTTTTTCCCCCTTTTATTTTTGCTCCTTTTCAGATTCAGTAAAATATTGACACTGTACTGAGGTCTATAATCAGTAAACATATGGCTCTTGATTCATGTACAGATGCGAGCATTTCTTGCTGAATGACCAGAAAATATCCCTCAGGTATGTTTGGACTGCACACGACCTTCACCCTTTAAATGCGATCATCTCTAAGTATTTTTACTCTTTGCCACTATTATATGCTAGCATCAAAGCTTGCATGAACAACTTTCTGTTTAGGTAGAGAGACATAAGATGGCAGGATGCTTTGGTTTTTTTCGTTTTGCCCCCAAACTTTTTGTCCATCAGTGCCTCACACAGAGACGAGAAGACACAAGTCTACAACCAGTGTTTCACAGAACCAGAATAGTTTTAACATCAAGCCAAAATAATTTTACATGATGTATTTGATAGAACCATTGGGGTGTAGAAGCTCATGCCCAATGAAATGGCCAAGTTTCTAATTAGTTCATGTTTTGTCAGTCAGAAATGATATATCATGTTTTGTCAGTCAAAAATGATGCACTCTGTGGACTCCTAGCTCAGACTCTACATTGCCATTGAAAGGAAAAAAGCATTGGAATCAGATTCTTCTGCAGTAAAAAGGGGAGGTCTTGAGTCGTTGCAGTTTCCGACTGCATAACTTTAAGAAGACAATTAGCTCTGCTTCAATAATAATAATGCTGGCTGATGCCAAGTTGGAAGACCATATGAAGAAGTTACGATATAAGGAAACCTCCAAAGATTGATCCCCACTCACATGATGAAGAAACTGATGAGAACTTCAGAGTTATTTTGAGAAATCATCTTTTTGTGTTCTGTATTTGTACAGTATGAATCTTCCTGTATCCTGGTTCCAGTTAAAAAAAAAAAAAAAAAAACGAGTTAAGGGTAAAAATATCTGTGATGTCTAAGAAAATGAGCTTAAGCCCAACCCTTGCTGCAGTACTGGATCAGGAGCCCTGAAAAATGACAAATTCGTAAGAGTTGGAACTTAGGGCATGGTCTCCAGCACCTTCTGTCACCGGACAGTTCTGTCATGTCCACCACTGAAAGTTGCATCCAGTGTTTGAAAGCACAAGAATGGGCAAGAAAATATATACGATGAAGATCATCTGCATATTGAAAAAACAAGACAGGCATTTGCACTCATGTATGCTCTTTATTGTTTTTTTTTTTTTATTTATTTATTTACTTTTCCATACTTTGACTTCTGGATTGCTTGTGCCTTCTTCGTGGACATGTTTTGTTGTGTCTGTCCGTTAGGATTAGTCTCATCAAGATTTCATGACGATGTTAGGGAATGCTTCCATATAACAATGGTCTGCCCAGTGCAAATTCACCTAGCCCAATTTCCGCTTTCCTTTTCTCTTTGGTTGCGTTTCTTTCACTCTCTACTGTCATACACTATTGTACTGCCTTTGTAGCCCATTTACCTGTCTTAGTTTTCAGGGATGCTCGAGAGGTGGATGAGGAGTCCATAAAAATTGTCACCTTGTCTTCTAGAAATTCTGGATTTTTTTTTTTCTGCACTTGTGGTCCATTGATCTAGTCTTTGCACCCTTTTTTTCATGCTAAAATTCAGAATATGCTGGGTTGATTGGTTTGTTTTTGTGGTGGTTGCAAGACGGCAACAAAGTAGAGTTGAACCATTGGAATGGGCCGTAGCTGCATATTTTTGCAGTGTGAATGTCAAAATAGTGTGTGTTTTTTTCCCCCAAGTGGTTTTTTTTGCTGCATTGTAAATATTCTGTGATAAACTAAGTGGAATGGCAGAAGCATTCAACATGGCCTAATTTCATTTGCATTATCAAGGGTAGTTTTTAATTTCTATGTGTAATGATTATGCATACTGTAAAGTTTCTTTTCCCCCCATTACAGGAGCTACTATCCCCCTTTTTTCCTCCATTTGTGGTGGTAGCCATGAAAGAATGTTTAAGGTTCATGTATTCTTTATACATTAAGCATTGTGTAGATGAACAGTATGTATAATTTTGAGTTCCTGTGCATGGACCTGTATAAATGTTGTATTGTTATGTTGGAGCAGGTTCACATGTACACTTTGATCTAGATGTCTTGCCAATAAACTTGACTGATTTTGAACGCGTTTTATCTTGCTATGCATTTAAAAAAGGTTAATTGCCCAGTCTGCATTTAAGAAGGGGAAAAAGTCAAACAAGGTACCCTCACAAATGTTCAAAATTAACACTATCCACAACGAGCCACTCACATGCACAGGCCCCCCCCTCTCCCCCTCCCAACACACAGTTGTGCAAACATGGTGGTTATTTTCAAGTGATATAACGATCAAGAAATGAGTAACTATAAAGTATATTTTGATGGAAGAAAACAGCAACAATGTAAATAACAGAACGAGTCATCAATTTATATTTCAATGGAAATGTTTATAAATTTAATATTTTTCTGGGTTACAGAAATTATTTCATCTTTACAAACCCATACAAATGTCCAGTATGCAGAATATCATGGAAGAAACTCAGTAAAGACCAAGATCATCTGTCGGGAAGTCCTTTAAAAGTTCTTGAAGTTTTTACAGTTTGGAAGTCGAAAAGAATCCTGTGAAAATATTGCTGTCCAAAAACTTTTGGGGGCCATTTTCCAGTCAATTAAGTGTGAAATGCGCACACTTATATGTGAATAGGGGAACCTTGCATATGTTTGGGTCACCCTTTAGTTGTGCTCTGCTCAGCAATGTTGTTTGTTCTCTTCTGGTCTTTCTGCACTGTCCCTTGGAGGATGGTTTTTGGAGAGTCTGGACAGATTGCTTCTGAGTTCAGCAAACAAAAGCGAACAAAATAACGAAAATGCACTTAGCTTTGATCGCTTCAGATTGCTTCCAAGTTCAGCACTGAACTCAGAAGCAATCTGAAGCGATCAAAGCTAAGTGCATTTTTGTTATTTTGTTCGCTTTTGTTTCACCTGAGGAGACCTAAGAGGTCGAAACGCGTTGTGTGTGTTGTCTTGAGACTTGTTTGTCCACGTTTCTCTGGGCGGTTCGCTGACATTTATTTAAGATCTGTTTAGATTTCCACCTGCAGTCGTTTCACTTCACAACTAGAATCTGGCAGTGAAAGGGTTAATTGTGTATATGTGAGCATGTGATATTGCATTCATTCTTCTGTAGGTCAGCAACTATGTTCATGACCAAATGAAAAAAGCACATCAATCACATGTAAGAACAGATTCAGGTTCACTTTTCTTTTTTAATTTCAGAATTCATTATAACTTCCATTTCACCTACCTATTCACTGCATATCCCAACCTTTTTTGTTGCCCTGTCTCTAAACCCCTTCCCCCCCCCTCCCCTTCATGGTAAGAACAACAAATTGTAGCCCTGCCTTTCTATGTGAAAAGGAAACCACATATAACTGCCAAGTATGCCTTAAAATCCTGTTCTCAAATCCAAGCGACGTACAAGAATCAAGCTTCTAAATCTATATATCCCCTTCCCCCATATTACGAACACTTTCAATTTTTGCTAAAACAGGAGAAATTTCATTTGCGTTTTTTCAATTTCAGACACATCGGGCTATTTCCCATACTACACTACAAGCACATTTGCCAGAACTGGAGAAGGTTCACATGTGCATCTTTCCACCTGAATTCAAACTGCCTTCAACATCTTAACATAATTAGTGCTTCCCCATCGATACACAATTTCTTAAGCATACTAGCAACATGACATTAATAAGTGAGAGCTACAAAATGATTCAGCAACTACATATGGAGGAAAAAAAAAAAGACAGGAAAAGAGATGAACACATAATAGGGTTTTGTGAAAAATGACCTTTCACTGCAAGCACACATACACATCAATCCCTGCTTCTCACACAAATCTGTACCATAACCCAGAGGGCTATACTTCTAGAAGATGTACTGCTAAAACTCTCTCTCATTCAACATCTGCACTATGACTTTTATGACCTTTCAATGAAAGATGAGGAACATTTCCTGGCCACTGGACAAACAAGGAGGACGGGCAGGTCATCCTGTCAGGCCAACCCTTCCCACCCTGCTCAAGCGGAAAGCAGAGACATGACAGAGGGCACTGCAGGTCTGTTGAGGACAGGCTGCCACTTCAAACTCAACAGACCTTGACCTCTTGCTGGAATCTTGTGGACAAGACTAGTTCTTGGAAATTTTCAAGTTCAGCATCTGGCTACCAAAGTTCACCTTCACGATCTTTAGCTGGGACCTCAATCACCCGGGGTTTGTCAATGATGCGAGCTGTTCGACTCCCTTTCTCCACGATGCCGATGATCCACGACTGATACCCTTCTTGCTTCTCGATGTCCTTGCAGAAGGCTGCAGCTTGTTCACGTGGTAGTGCAATCAGCAACCCACCTGGCAATTGATCAAATCTTATTAGTCAAACTGTTGATAACAGAATTTAAATGCATCACCAACATCACTGATGGTTGGGGGGGAATTTCAATGATCAATTCAGTAACCTATAATTTCTACAATGTGAATTGGCTGAAACAAAGAAAAAAAAAAAAAAAAAAGCCAATGTATGATACCACTTCCTCACCGCAAATGGACACACAACTATTCCTTCCCTGACTCAAGACACTTACACTGGACAATCACTTAACTTGCATACGCCAACATCCCATTTAAAAGTAACCAGAGCATATTTGCATACAGACATTTCCCCCTTTTCCCCGACTTCCTATCTTTGCTCTCTGCTTCACTCCACGAGATCCTCCCCACTTCCAACCTATCTACAGATATTTTATGCCAAAAATTCCATACAATAAACTGATTTTTTGGATGTAACTGCCACTGCATATTTGAAAAGATGGCTAAAAAAAAAAAAAAAAAAAAAAAAGACATGATCCACCATTTCGGTAGCAGAAATAAAGAATCGGGCAAAAAAAAATGCCACCTACCTGAAGTTTCAGCAGCATGCCCCTGAAGCAGACCAAACATGTTGCCACAGGCTTTGCTAACTGCTGCCATTTTTGCAATGATGGGTAGGTTGTGGATGACAAAGCCCACTTCATTCTTCTGCACTTTGGCAAGATTGTTTGCATGGCCCAGTAGTCCATACCCCGTCACATCTGTGGCTCCATGGGCATTGTACTTGTGCATCAGGCGAGCCGCTGAAATGGAAATTTGGATCATCAGTCCTATTGTATTTCAAGGCTGCCACAGAATGGGCTTGGGTGGTGAAATGTTCGTGAAGCTGGAATATGCTGCGTCCACACAAAATGCCAGTAAGAGGCACAAAAAATGGAATCTCTGACAGACATTTTGTAATTTTATCTTTTTATTGATTTTTTCTATTTAATTTGTTGCTTATACTTCAGTTGTTTGTCCAATCTACATATCATCAATCTATCTCTGTTCAAACACACATCTAATGACGACATCTGTGATGGCGACAGTGAGAATGCACATCCCTTTCTCTACTTTCACATTCCTTTCATACACCCCCTTCAAAGGGCATTTAATACCTCTCACTGAAGCTGCGAATTATCCTTTCTTCACACATCAGTACCCTTTCAAGAGTGTTTGATACCTCTCAAGTAAGTTGCAAAGTTTCCTTTCTTAATGCACCAGCAAAAATGTTCTTGTGAAATGTGACATCATTCATATCTAACTAGCCTATCAGCTCTAATCTCACCAGCTAGACCCCCCCCGACATAAAATACAACATAATCTTGACATGCCGTCGACCGTCACTTTCCACATCATGAAAAGCCCAAAGGGTTCAAATATGATTAACAGCCCTGCAATTTATGACCGATTCTTAGAACAGTTTCTGGAATCTATGGATTAAAGATAAGCTTGACAATAATCATCATCCAAGCGTGTCTGTTTTGATAATATGTAGTTTCTTACATTCATATAGAGACAGAGAGAAAAAGGAAGGGGAGGGGAGTAGCAATGTCAGTTTCAAAGCGCTGCGGTAACTTGCCAAAATTGGGAAACTTGAGTCTGTGACGGCTTGACTATATCTAGATCAGCACCAGATAGATATGAAGATCATGAAAAATGCTGCTGATTTAAAGATGGCTTCTTTCGTAACAAAAGGACAGCAGCAGCATATTTCAATCCTTCCACCCTAATCATGATAACTTCTTTGCATGAAAAAATTCTTCTCCGTCATAGCACTTACAAACTTTACCGATAAAAATCAGCCATCACAAAAAAAAAATTTTTTTTAACACAATCTCCTGTTACCCCATAAAACCAAAACCTAGTGAAGCCCTGCGAATATTCACTGATCCTGATGTTTAATGCGGTCATTTTCTGGAGTATTTCAACACAAAAATATGTCATCTGCAACTTGCCCTGAATCGATGAAGTAAAATTTTTCAAAACGCTGTCAATAAACACTAGTTCAATTAAAAAGCAAAAAGGGCGGGAGTGTGTGTGTGTGTGTTCATAGTCACTGTCCGATTGGAAAAAAAAGCTTGGCTACATCTCTTGCAGTTGGATTTATCTGGCTAAAAGCTGAAAACAATCCGTGACAATATATGCTTTTATTTTTTCTCCCAAAACCGATATTCTATCTGTGACATTAAGCAGGTTAATAATGCTACAGAGCCCTCCATATGAGGAAGGGCACTCTCGGTCATATTTATGATTTAAAATTTGGATTCCACACTAAAGTACTGTGCATGATTCACTGTCGCTACAAGCATAAATCTCAGCAGTAAACTTAAAAACCTAGACTGGTTTTTAAATATCATATTTAACAGTAAAAAAAAAATGACTATGAACAAAACTTGGTAGTACCAGAAACTCAATCCATACCACATGAAATAATGAATCAAATAAAGCAGTATAATAAAACTGCACATGAAAAAGAACACTCTCTCTCACACACACGTATACTGCAAAAACACTGTATTCACAACATTCCATGGGTGGGCTTATCACTTTTTTTTTTTTTTTTTTTTTTTTTTTGATTTGGCCAAACAAAAGGAACAATCCAGAAAACTAACCAACACGATTCAGGCGAGCCATAGAGAACATGGCTCGCTGATAAGCTTTGCGAACTTCATCCTCGCTGACAACCAGTTTGATGCGATTCCAGCGTTCAGGCTGGTCAAGCCACTGATAGGAGTTGACGGCCACAAGAGTACCCAGCGGTTTGGTCAGCACCAGCACATCACCGACCACAGCATTGTCTGGTCTGTGGGCAATGGGAAGGATACAGACAAGACATACAAACATATATGCCTTGTTTGTCCTGTAAAACCACTAATCCGTGTGTGTGTGTGTGTGTGTGTGTGTGCGCGCACACTTGTGCTTATGTGTATCTGTTGAACAAATAATGTGCTGAACAAATACATACAAAGGCAAAAGATACAGACACAAATGCTATGCATGAAAACAATCTGAGAGCAGGCTATTGAAAATCCACCACCACCGTTATCTCTCTCACTCACACACACACACACGCGCGAAACCTTCAAAGCCATTCCATTCAAAGTGACAGCTAAAGCCCTTGAGTGTTCCGGAATAGATACAATGTACAATCAATCACACTCTAAGAAGGATCTGACATGCAAACACTGATTACAAACACCTTAAAGTAACGTTGCATCAACTAGACTTACTGTCCTGTCTGATGATCTCCAGGAAAGAAAAACAAACACCGACTTGTTTGAATGAGTATACATAAGGCACTGACTATTTTGCACATACAATCACAAGACTTCCAACATTTTCATCAAATTAATTGGTCATCATTTTTTTAGTCAACCTTTCTGTATGAGCATGCTGGATGTCAAGATCCAAAGAACATCCCTGCCACAATCATCAATCTTCAGGCAAAAAAAAAAAAAAAAAAGTTCAATTTCAACCAGAGATACCCAACACAGATTAAAAAAAAAAAAAAATAAAAAAAAAAAAAAAAAAAATAAAACTGAAATATGAAACTAACACTCCAATTCAACTCAAGCTGTGACAGCGCAGACGTCTGCAAAGGGCCATATCAGATCTGTCAACTTGTCACAGTCACTCTCTACACAGATGGTAAAGAAAGAAACAGTTCACACACATACACATCGTTCTTTTGTTAACACACTGGAATTGCTTAAAAATCTTTCTTCTGTGAAATCTTAAACCAGACGAGAACCATTTTTCTCTTTCAGGAACTAAAAAAAAAAAAAAAAAAAACTTCAGGAAGGACATCTCTGAACAAGATTTTAATGTATTCTGCAGAAATATGTTCATGTCTAACATCTTGCAAGTCCCCAACCCTTTATGGAAATCTGTGTTACGGTGAGTGGTACATCACATGGAGAAACAGATATTTTAAGAAAAAAAAAATGAAAAAAAAATGCTATGAAGCAAAACACAAGAGTGAACAGCAGACTCTCACAGTATGAACTCATTGGGCTGACAGACAGTAGTAGCCACACCTCCAATGGTCAACCATGGATTGACAATGGTCTGACCTCCTGTTACCTGGGTACCTGCTTCTTCTGCACAATCCTGCAACATTTCCACCCTAATTTTTGCCTTCACATATATCAAAATCTTCAATGCCATTCAGACATCTCAAAAATCTTCATCTTCATTGTCTGATGACAGCAAAGTGGCTGAACAAGGTAAAACATGGAAGGCAAGATGGCAGGGGACCTACGAGGCCACTTCAGGCCCCCTGGCAGGTTAAGAGGTATAACCTCTCATCAGGGGCTAAGGGGTAAAGCTCCCTGAAGCTGAAAGGTTTCAAACAACTTTAAGTACAATCTAGGCATCTGGAGGCAGCTTATACCCTTTGTACTTGGCAATCCACAGGATCACTGCAGTTAAAAACTGACAATATTAGAGACCAAAATATAATGGAGTTCACTGAACACAAGCTGCTGGGGCACAAGATGCTGAGGCCTGGACAAGTTAATTCTTCTTCCTATCAGGCAACAGTTATTAACTACGACTGGCTCAAAACTGAAAACAACTCCAGTCACACACTCTTCCCAAAACGCTCAGCCCCAGACAGCGAGAGAGTCAAAGACTGAGAGAGAAAGATACAAAGTTTGCACTTTCCACATTTTAGACACTTTGCCTCCTCTTCCTATGTGCTGTCACCTAGTCGTGCTGCACCAAGTTGATGCCAGTCACACTTAATATGCTATGCAACATCTGCCATTGTCTTTCAACACTATGTGCCAAAAGCATCGCCTTGCCCATCAATACCATCATTATCAGTGCCTCAAATTTCCACTTTAGCTTGTTCAAAAATGTGGTTGCAATCGCAAAAGTATCCTCATCCAGCTACATGAAAGCATCTGTGTTCAAAGAGCTGGCTGAAACAGTGTTCACATGCTATGTATGGCACCAAAAGAAACTTTGGTTTGGCGAAAAACATGGATCAGCACATGGACTGTGTACTGAGGACATCTTTGCGAAAATGTTAAAGAAAAAAAAAAAAAAAAAAAAAAAAAAAATCAGCCATGACAGGTGTTTTCAGGATCACATTAAAAAAAAAAAAAAAAAAAAAATCAAACTG
Organism: Conus betulinus; assembly: GCA_016801955.1. NCBI lineage: Eukaryota > Metazoa > Mollusca > Gastropoda > Neogastropoda > Conidae > Conus > Conus betulinus. The sequence continues at coordinate 340,236 of JADBJO010000127.1, read as the reverse complement.
CAATTTCTGGCTCTTCCAAAAGTCCTCTTGACCATTTAAAACAGCGTCCTCCAGATCCTCTGCTGAAAAATCTGAGGGTCCTTAGGTGATATTTGAGGGTCTCTTCTACTAAGATACATGCAGCTAAGAAATTCTTAATCATACAATATTGCTACACTGACACACTCATCCATTCTGCTACATAATACCATGGAACAAAGCACACACAGGCAAGTATCAAACTAAATGTTCACTGATGAGAGCTCCTTTCAAACCAAAAGCTACAGAGGCAAACAAAATGGGGAAACAGCCTTAACAAAACTGAGAAAGAGATGTTACAGTTGAAACTCCATCAACGACTCCATCTTAATAACAATCAACAATTCCATCTCAACAGCAATCTAAAATTCTGCTGACAGGTTCCACATTTATACGATCTTTTTACCCTGTCTTGTGCAACCTCTCTGTATTCCAAATAGCAACCGATCTATTTGCGCCTAAAACAGTTTTTTCTTAAAATCTAATACTTCTCAAAAATTAGTCTCTACATGGCCATGTCTAGTTGCAAAACTTACTTTACCAATGCATGATTTTCATTCATCCATATGTTGATGGTATTACTGTTTTGAAGTGAATTCTAGTTTTAGATACCCCCAAATTTTCATCCTCATCATTTCATGACACAAGTTGCAATAGTGTCATGACAGATGCTTTTGCGCATTCAAACATCTCCACCAAGTTATAATCTTACAGTGGACCTTCCATTATTCATTCCTCTGCACACTGGCTCAGAGCTGCCATAATCTCCAAAGCCCAAAATATGAAACATTTTGACATTTTAAGTGTAACATTCCAAATATAAGCACAGCACTCACATGCTATGCATTGAGTCGTGCCCAAGAGCACTGTTAGTTGCTCTTCACTTCGCACATGATGTCATGATGGATTTTACAGACAAAAATCTTGCTAGTTATGTGGTTTTGGTTTGACTTGACCTACAAAAAAAAAAAAAAAATCAAAATGGCCCACAACGACACCAATAAACAAGATTGTGATCATCTATCAAGTATATTCTTCTACTTTTTTTTATCCTGTCCTTACTGAACTAGTACATTTTTTGACAAAACAAGTCTACAATTTACAGGTCTATGTTATCTTTTAAGCTGATGTCAAGTCCGTTTGCATTTCCCCCGATCATCTTTCCCCCTCCCTCACATCCTCCCCACTCTCTGATTCACATTTTTACATTTAGCTGAAACAGAAAATTCATGGGAAGGTGTAGGCATGCTTCATAATTAAGCAAGTTCCTAGACACTTTTCCTAAAGAACTTCGAAAATATAATTTACTGGTAAACGTCAGTTCTGGAGAACTTATTACAGGGTTTCCCACTTTTTCACAGGAAAAAATTTTTTTTTTTCAAAGGTTTTTTAAAGGGGATATATTTTAATTTTTAAGGGGCAAAGCCGTACAATTGAAAAAAAAAAACTCTCTTCAAAGGCAAGTTTTCCTAGACACTTTTAAAGAACTTCTAGAATATAATTACTGGTAACTCAGTTCTGGAGACCTTATTAGCAGTAATCAGCACTAGTAAAGGCAGCTGTTGTCTATTCATTCAAAAACGAGTCTGATCATCAACAGTGATGTCTCAAAATTTTATTGTTGTGCAAAAAAATGATACATAAAAGTTCATACAAGTTCTTGATTTTCAGTTATATAAGGATAAACTGATCGGTGTAAACAAATCATGCACATGAACACCTAAAGTCCATGCATTAAAAAAAAAAAAAAAGTTGAAACCCAACAAGAGACCTAAGACCTTCCATGGATGACCTCCTTTCTTCCTTTATTTTTTCCTCAAATGTGTGAAAAAAAAAAAGAACTCACCTTGAAGCCATTCATGATGAGGGGCATGACAGTGTCACGTTCTTTTTTCAGTCATCTTGTTGCTCGCAGCTAGCAACATGAGCATGTTGTCACAGTCGGTGACACCCATTGCAGTATCAAACAAGTTATCCAGACCTCCTTCTTTAAGCAGATCGGAAACGGTTCAGATGAGGGACCACAAACATGGCGCCCTTTGTCGGACAGGTCACTCAGTGTGTTCGCACACGCTATCTTGCCCTGAGACAACACACTTTCAGTACATGGTCAATTGCATTCCTTACTTTCCAGAGCTATGATGGCACAGGCTGTCTTGCTTTTATCATTATTATCATGATGAATACTTGTATAGTGCCTATTCTCGGCCAGAGACCAAGCTCTAAACACCACAATCCACACTCATTTACACAATGGGCTGCCTACCTGGGTAGTGCTGACTGAAGAGCTGCCAGCAGGCCGCTTCATTCAATCGTTTCCCTTGTCATCCAGTCAATATCGTTCACTTAATTAACATCCTTCATTCTTTCAATTTCTCACACAGGGTGCATGCTATGTGTAATGCGTCATCCATACCAACGGCCAAACTGGCCTTCTCTTCCGAAAGTCAGTGATGGGATTTTACCTGCGTGCAAGATGTTATACGTGCATTCACACATGGAACCCCGATTTATAGTCTCACTTGAAGGACTGTATGGGAAAATGGAGTCAGAACCAATGTTAACTAAGGGAAAAATCCCCCTGTACCGAAATGGCCTGGTGGAGATTCAAACCCCAAACCCTAGGATCACCAAGATTACGAGTCCAACGTTCTACCACTGAGCTATTCCACACCCCCATGGCATTTCAGGTAACATGATGTTACTATATGGCCAATACACTTCCACTTCCTGCCAGTTTAGCATTTGAAATTGAAACCTATGCATGTCCTTGCATTTGTTTCTGTCTTACCCACTGTCTGTATAACCACTTCCCCAGTGACTAATAACAGGGGGGGGGGGGGGGGGGGGGGGGGGTATTTTCATTCTAAAATGTGACCACTTGAAGTGAGATGCCCTTGACTGTAATCAAATAAATGGAAAATGGAATGAACTGAAACAAACCTTAACCATGCCCAAATAATGACCGACCTTGCCCATAAGTAAAATCATACTCTGTAGCTACCTATATCCTCCTCATCTCTCAACAACTCTTAAAACTATAGAATCATGTACCTTAGTTGCTGGGAATGCATGCAACATCACAATAATGACACTTACCTGCATGAAAGGATCATCTACCAGGGGATAGAAGAAATCAGTCGTCTGAACAAGTGACAGGCCACCATGTCGCAGTGGTGTTATGGAGCAGTCCATTCCAATACCTGGAAAATACCAGCACAGACATTTTCAAATTGAACTGATTTCAGTAAGTCTCTTATTGAACCTTTGTTTATAATCAAATTTTTGGTTTTCTTAACTCTCCTCATGCCACCAGGTAGCTACTGCCAGAAAGCACATGACACGCACTAAGCTTACCTTAAAGCTGATATTACTTCCCCTGGATAGCGTAGCACATACACACTTGAAACAAACATGGGTTACTTCGTCTGCAATTTCAAGTTCAAGAGCCAAAACATCCTCAGTGGGGATTTTTCCCAATTTTTGGTGCGGTTTCCGTAATGGAGGTGAGCAAAGCGTTTCTAGCTGAACTCTTCATCGACTTAGAAAGTGACACAAAGCATTTTGAAGGATTTACACTGGAGGAATGTTCTGAGGCAAGGAAGAGAAGAGTGCTGAAAGAAGAACATGTGGCTGAACTGACTGATCAGTTGAATGCAGACAACAGCTCCGATTCGGAATTAAAAAAAAAAACAGAAAATATTATATCAGTTATGAACTTTTTTTTTCTCTCTTATGTTACCCAACAATCGCCACCATCTACAACAGTAACAACATCACCACGAACAATCCAACATTACTTACTTGAACAATTTACATGCATTTTTCTGCATCATTTCACCAAATCTCACATTAATTCAAATAGAATTTTTTTTTTTGTAATGTAGGTGATAATATTCCGAGTCAGTAAAAAAAAAAAAAAAAAAAAAAACTGGTTTCCTTGTATGGAAACAGTACTAAAATATTTGGTATGAGAACAGTTAAAATAGTTTTTAACTATTTTCTTTTCAACTTTTTGTCAAAACCTAATTAGATATCTGTCAGCCAATATGGGTGTATATATGCATGCAAAAAAAGGAAAACAAATCATTACTTGCATTATTCAAATGATACATCTCCAGTGATGTGGGTCAAGGAGGACCCATACTTAAAAGAAATATTTTTTCTTATTAACTTTTTGCCTATGCTGCACACTGAGGTGCATGCTCCCTGATTTTCTCTGCAGCACATATCGCGTTATCATATCCATCTGTACCAATCAACTAATCCCTCCCTTTTTGTTAAATGAAAATACTGTTACCATTCGGACATTTTCCAGTGATCATCTGATAGACACTGAAAAACAAGGCTTGAACTTGAAGATGGCAAAAAGCAGGTCTGCACATTAGTTTCTTTCATGTTCCAAGTTTTTTTTAAGTGTCACAAACAATTAAGGTCCCTAAAGTTTCTTTCATGATCCAAGATTTTTAAGCTTCACAACCATAAGGTTTCCACACATGTTATGCTTTTACACTTTCAGCAATATATTTTGGTCACAAGGTTCACACCATACAAATGTCAACAACTGTCAACAAGTAAAAAAGATCCATGGAGGAAATGTTAGCTCCTTTTTGAACTGTTTGCAGACTTGTCACTGCTCTGCTGATAGTTACTTCTGGTTTTATCAATCATCTTTTTTCTTACAGACAGCAAATAAAAACATTGGGGAACACGCAGATATCTTAAAAAAAAAAAAAAAAAACTTGTCCCCAGAACAACTGAAAGTGAAACATACTTGAGAATTATCAGCCCTGCTATGTTCTTAAAAAACAAACAAACAAATAACAATCTTACAAACTATGCAATTAAAGCATGGCACTGGTCACTAAATAAACAACTTTTCGATTGCAGATGAAATAGCTTTGTTTTCTTACAACATGTATTTCTGATACCAACATAAAATTGTGTTAAAAAAAAAAAAAAAAAAGGAAAAAAAAGTTGTAACAATCTATATTCGAAATAAAAGACCCATACTACGCATTTTACAGAGTCAAAACTGAACCTAAACTATTCATACAGTTTACTGTTTGAAGTTTAGAGACATGTCCTTACTTCTTTAAGACAAGCAGCTAAACAGAGACTCTATACTTGATTCAACACTTTCGGTTGGCTACTCAAGATAAAATCATCACGGCCATATTTCTTTCATCTGAACCCACTGAAATTGATTCTGGCAGGCAGCTGAACTGTGAAGAACCCAACAAATGCTCATAACATAATTAGTTCTCAAAATAACTTTTGTTTTACAATCTGAATTCACTGAAGTTGAGTGATGTTCATGATTTGTTACTAAAAGTCAGTTTTTAATTTAAGCTCATATGTATGCTTTTGACTCCAGCCTATCACTTGAATTTCATGTGTGCCAGGATAGTTCAACAAAACTGACTATGACTACTGGTCGGCATTTGTGAAGAATAACTTGTAACTGATGAGAAAACTTGTTCATGGCAGTTTCCAGTTTTCAACCAAGTTCAAGTTTAGAGATGCCCGTTTGTGTTGATTTGTCACTTCGCTTTCATGAACAAAAAGCTAAGAAGCCATTCCGATTCTGTCTGTGTGATTCAACTCAAAATGTAATTAACCCCCTTCGCTGTTATCATATATTTCTAAGTCCCAAGCTGAACGAAACAGAAAAGAGTGTTAATCAGGACGAACAGCGTTCGTCAACTGTGCAATGCAGACAGCACTTTTTATGACGAACTCTGTTTGTCTACCGCGCAGTGAAGAGGTTAACTTAAATACCATATTTTTCACTCAGTTTTGTTGAAATACATATAAAAACACTGAAACTGATGTTAACTGTAACACCACAAGTTAGAGGTACAGATGATCAGTGTAGCCTAGAACTTGCTGGCAGGTTAAGCTGGCCTCAGACTATGTCATCATCTTACAACAAATCAGAGATGGGTGTATTGGTCTTTGTTTGGCTGCACTTTACCAAAACTAAAACACTACATTAGGATCAAAATTTGTGAAATACAATAAATCTTCAAGTCTTGATTATCTGTGCTGTGAAATGCAGGACTTTGTGCAAACTGTCATTTCTCATTAAGTTAATTTCATTCACATTCTAAAATTTCTCAAACTTGATAGCAATTTGCTGAAAGGTTCATCTCCACATCTGCCTCAAAAATGTTTCCAAATTTTTTTTTTTTATGCAGGTGCCACTAGGCACCAACATGCTATAATAAACCACTATGTAGGTAGATTTTTCCATAATCAGCTTAGGACTGCCAATCAGTATAATTTGTTTCATTTAACTAGTGTCTCTTGCCCAACAAACCAATGTGTATGTATGCTTTGACTAATTGAAGGCAGAGTATGGGGGTGTTTTGCATATTTCATATCGATTTTTTGTGGATATCCTGTCAAAAACTACTAAACAAATTTCCGCGCCTGTGGGTCTTCAAGTGTTCGGCCTGTGGATGCTACCTGATACGTTGTCTTCATGATTCCCCTAACCCCACCCACCGCACCCCCTGCTGGGCGTACCCCTCTCTCCCCCTCCCTAACAAGATCCTTCATGCGCATGCGCAAACTTGGAGAAAGTGGCTGCATGTGCGAAATGAACCCGCCATTTTGAAAGTACACGGTTCGATGGGAACAACTTATTTCACATGCTACAACCACAAAATGAGCACAGTGGACCAAGTTCAATGATTCAGAAATGTAAAATAATTCTAACTTTCCACTTTTGCCGTACCCTCCCTCTAGACTTACACCAGTACCGCAACTTACTTTATAGCTTAATTGCGGAAATGAGAATGTTTGGAAACGAAAAGAAAAGCCTTTATATTTCTTTTTTAATAAAAGCTTACCATATCGCGGTACAGCTCCCATGTACTGCAACTGCGACTGTTCGGCATCCTGGGCACTGCTGTCCTGTTGGAGTCCCTCAAGAAGTTTGAGCAGAACTTCCTGAGGGACTTTACACCCTCATCCCTTTAGGTCAGCAAATTTTGTGAGTCGGAAACTGGGATCAAACTCGTGTGCTGCAGGATCGAACGGACGTCGCATTGCCATATTCAGCCTTCCGTGTAAAATGCTCAGTGATGATTATTCCTGCAAAATACAGAAAATGTTTCAAAACGTGAGTGTGATATACTCATAAACTCTGGGCAAGTATATTTCAAAACCAATATCATTTTGATCGACAGTAATATGCCACACTCACTCAACAATGACGACCTCCCCAGACGGTGCAAAAGTACCCGGATGGTAAGCCGATGATGGGAAGGGAGCGTGCGTGCGTGTCTTCGCGTGGGGAAAGGGAGGATGAGGTCGCGCCGACAGTTTAAACATGAAGAAAAAATAATAATATATTTATGAACATATTTTACACATATACGCGGATGGATCATTCGATTAGAAAGTAATGTATAATCCAAATTTTCTTGCAGGAGGTGGAGACGTACAGACCGTTTTTCCTTCTTTTTTTTTTTTTAAAGTACACGGGGAGAGTGATAGTGACGGAGAGAGAGGGAAGGGGGGGAAGAAATCTACCACCACGTGACCTCTTTGCAATAAAAGTGAGTGGGGATGTAACTCAACTGTGGGACATGAAAGAGGTGAGGTTGAGTAGAGCACGTGAGTGACGTCACAGTCTCATTCCTCCAGTGCAATGACACACCGAATGTGCCATCCAAAACCAAAACCAGATTCACGTTGTATCAGCCGGAGACTCGTGTACGAAAAATACACACTCCTTCAAGTCTTGATTATCTGTGCTGTGAAATGCAGGACTTTGTGCAAACTGTCATTTCTCATTAAGTTAATTTCATTCACATTCTAAAATTTCTCAAACTTGATAGCAATTTGCTGAAAGGTTCATTCTCCACATCTGCCTCAAAAATAAGGTTTCCAAATTTTTTTTTATTATGCAGGTGCCACTAGGCACCAACATGCTATAATAAACCACTATGTAGGTAGATTTTTCCATAATCAGCTTAGGACTGCCAATCAGTATAATTTGTTTCATTTAACTAGTGTCTCTTGCCCAACAAACCAATGTGTATGTATGCTTTGACTAATTGAAGGCAGAGTATGGGGGTGTAGTTTGCATATTTCATATCGATTTTTTGTGGATATCCTGTCAAAACTACTAAACAAATTTCCGCGCCTGTGGGTCTTCAAGTGTTCGGCCTGTGGATGCTACCTGATACGTTGTCTTCATGATTCCCCTAACCCCACCCACCGCACCCCCTGCTGGGCGTACCCCTCTCTCCCCCTCCCTAACAAGATCCTTCATGCGCATGCGCAAACTTGGAGAAAGTGGCTGCATGTGCGAAATGAACCCGCCATTTTGAAAGTACACGGTTCGATGGGAACAACTTATTTCACATGCTACAACCACAAAATGAGCACAGTGGACCAAGTTCAATGATTCAGAAATGTAAAATAATTCTAACTTTCCACTTTTGCCGTACCCCCTCCCTCTAGACTTACACCAGTACCGCAACTTACTTTATAGCTTAATTGCGGAAATGAGAATGTTTGGAAACGAAAGAAAAGCCTTTATATTTCTTTTTTAATAAAAGCTTACCATATCGCGGTACAGCTCCCATGTACTGCAACTGCGACTGTTCGCATCCTGGCACTGCTGTCCTGTTGGAGTCCCTCAAGAAGTTTGAGCAGAACTTCCTGAGGGACTTTACACCCTCATCCCTTTAGGTCAGCAAATTTTGTGAGTCGGAAACTGGGATCCAACTCGTGTGCTGCAGGATCGAACGGACGTCGCATTGCCATATTCAGCCTTCCGTGTAAAATGCTCAGTGATGATTATTCCTGCAAAATACAGAAAATGTTTCAAAACGTGAGTGTGATATACTCATAAACTCTGGCAAGTATATTTCAAAACCAATATCATTTTGATCGACAGTAATATGCCCACACTCACTCAACAATGACGACCCCCCAGACGGTGCAAAAGTACCCGGATGGTAAGCCGATGATGGGAAGGGAGCGTGCGTGCGTGTCTTCGCGTGGGGAAAGGGAGGATGAGGTCGCGCCGACAGTTTAAACATGAAGAAAAAATAATAATATATTTATGAACATATTTACACATATACGCGGATGGATCATTCGATTAGAAAGTAATGTATAATCCAAATTTTCTTGCAGAGGTGGAGACGTACAGACCGTTTTTTTTTTTCTTCTTTTTTTTTTTAAAGTACACGGGAGAGTGATAGTGACGGAGAGAGGGGAAGGGGGGGAAGAAATCTACCACCACGTGACCTCTTTGCAATAAAAGTGAGTGGGGATGTAACTCAACTGTGGGACATGAAAGAGGTGAGGTTGAGTAGAGAGCACGTGAGTGACGTCACAGTCTCATTCCTCCAGTGCAATGACACACCGGGAATGTGCCATCCAAAACCAAAACCAGATTCACGTTGTATCAGCCGGAGACTCGTGTACGAAAAATACACACTCCCTGCAGCAACGACCTCCACCTTACGGCGCCAACGTCACGTAATGTGCTATATACAAAACAGTAGTAATGCGACTCTCTTCCCCCCCCCCCCCCCCCCCCCCCCCAAAAAAAAAATGGTTCACTCAAAAATGAGTAGGTCACCAGCGCGCATGTTGAAAAATAAAATACAATAAAATCTTGTTTTGTATGCTTGTTTTGTTTTATTTTGGCTACCCTGCAAAAAAAAAAATGTTATTGATTGGGAAAGAAACTGATCGAGGGTATTAACAGTAATAGGACAGCTTACCATCCGATTTTTGTTTTGTTTTGTTTTGTTTTAATCTGGCGAGCCATCAGTAATTTTCGTGCGATCTCAAGTAATTAGAACTGATGGCGTCTGCTGCACGCGCAAACTGTGTGTGTTTGCACGGCAACCACTCTTCATGAATTCACGAAAATGTAAAACTGAAAAACTTCCGGGGAAGGGGATTTTTCTTTTATTTCATTACCCTAAAGAGTTCAATTTACCAGTAAGAAAGACCTAGCCGTTGAACTAAATTCTGTACATGAACAGTTGGTTGTCCCGCGTCGGCGTTCACAAAGGTTACGAAAACAAACAAACAAACAAGCCACACACACACACACACACACACACACACACGTGTGTGTGTGTGTGTGAAAGGGCGGAGGTGGGCTCTGAACTCCCACCTCCACCTATCCCCCCATATTACCGTACACAAAACCATTTTCATTTTCTTGGCCTTATCAGACCCATTGCCTTCCCTGAGAGAACACATTTTGATCGACACAGACACGGAAACGTCTCTGAGCCACAAAGTTCAGAAGTGATATTCTCAGGCTGGCCAGTGTTGCAAAATGCCTGTGTCTCTTTTTCTCGTAGCAAACGATGTGAGGAACGGTGTTGAGCTTTCAGAACATCAGAATAAACTGTCAGCCTGGCTGCAGAGGCTCGTCACATCTTTGCCGAATACCCCAAAAGGATTCCTATCCGGGCCTTGCGCCTTTCCAGCCTTTTAGCTCAGATTATCTACTCATCGGGTGGAGGATCATCAAGTGTTGCTGGGCCTGTGTTCTGGGACTGCCTACTGCCAACTCCAGATCTTGTATATGTCTGTTGGCTGATGATCAATGTAGCGTTGTTTTATGTCGATCAGGTGAGGTGAGATTTTAAGGGCACTATCAGAAGATCCAGATGATGTTAAGGCATGTGAGGATGGACCATAAACAGCTTCAGTCCATCAGATCCTTTCTGCTGTTATCTTTGTTTATAATGATGAACTTTTACAGTTCAGCAGGTTTTGCACCTAGCCACCAGTCTTTCATCCTATACTTAACGATGTGACCATGGATTTTGTTGAACATACATCTTGGAGGAAGCATGAAACTGGCAGACCATTACACATGGGAGAACGTGGGTCTTGTAAAAAATGCACATAGGGGAACATCAACGTAGGTACTCGTATATCCTGGAAAACATTACGAGTATTCACTAATTACTTAAATAAACAATAAAGACCCCCCCCCCCCCCCCTCGCACTCTCTTTCTCTTCCCTCCCCCAACCCCCCACTCCACCCCTGCTCCCCCTACATTTCAGTTTTTCAATGACGATAACTCAGAGGTGATGTCCACGTTTGCTGCAGCTGCATCCGTGGCTAACAAAGGCGATGCAGAAGCAGCAGGCACGTCACGCCACAGTGACCGCAGGTAAAGGCTTGTTAGTGATGGACAATGAGCAAAAAGGTTTGGTCTGCGATCAGCTGCTCTGAGGTCTTTGTCTGGGTGGGTGTGTATGGACGTTTCAGGTGAACACGAGGCTGTTACCAGTGTGTAACCACACACACACACACACAACATATATACATTCCTGCAATGGTGAGCTCATGTGTGAAAACCGAACACTGTCATCCCTGGTCTACAGATTCAGACTGAACGCTCTCAGATGCAAATTCAACAGTCATGTTAAGTGCGTCTGCGGTGAGGAAATAACACCTGTCCATGTTATTCTGCACTGTCAGCATTTGAAATCATTTTTACCCACTTCGATTTGTGATTCAACGGTTTTAGATTCATCTTTCAAGAATATTTTATTGAACGATTTGCTTATGTTAGATGTTGTTAAAGGTTTAAAACGGAGCCCAGCTGGCTCATTGATTTAATGTTTAGAAATGTTTTGAGTATGTTATTGTTGTTAAGATTTCATTTTTGAAGGGAAATGGTAGGGAGGTTCAGATATAGGAAGACGGGAGTTTTGTTGATGTGTGTTGTTGATTTTTTTTTTTTTTTCGTCTAATATCACAGCATTGTGAAAAGACGTTAAAGAGAAGAACGGACACACACACACACACACACACACACACACACACACACACACACACACACACACACATATATATATATATATATCCTGGTCAAGGTCCTTCAGAGACTCCGGGGCATCATCTGAGCAGAAATGATGTGGTGAACAGTCTGAGTGGTGGGGGCGGGAGGGAGGAGGAGGGGAGAAAAGCTGCCTTGTTTTATTCTGTTGATGATTGGGATTGGACAGATGGACGTCATATCTGATATGGCTCAGCTGATCTTCACGGAACTGTCGCGTAACCCAGCCTTTCTGGGATTTCTTTTTGTTTGTTTGTTTTTTGTTAATCCTTTTTCTGGTTAAAATGTCAAATGCCAAATGGCTTTGTCGGGTCGACATACAATCCCATGTTTCAGTTTCATCCATCATTTGTTTTAGATCTGATTTATAACGAGCACCATGTCAGTAGACCTCCTCGCTTATTGGCTCAGAAACCACACTGGGACGCACAGAGTTGTTCTGTAGTGAGGATGCAGCGACGATCTGTTCATTAACACATTTGCAAGGACTTTGCCCCTCTCTTATTAGGTCTTCTTCAGGCAAGATAAACAACATCCAGGACAATGAAAACGAACGAGTAAAAGGATATTTTAGGTGTGCACTTGTGATTGCTTTTTTTTTTTTTTTTTTTTTTTTTTTTTTTTTTTCCCACCGTCCTAAATGTTGTTTATCTTGTCTGAAGTACACTTAAGAGATCGAAACGCGCTGTGTTTTGTCTTGTAGTTTGTCCATAACCGGCGAAGTTACTTTAATGCCTTTTAAAATTGTGTCGCTTTCCGTCTGAGTGACTCACTCGCATTAAAAAAAAAAAAAAAATAAAAAAAAAATAAATACACGACCAGTAACAGCCAGTTTTTTTCCCCTTCTGACATAGTTTACGTACAGCACTGAC
>JADBJO010000127.1:307500-315000 GCA_016801955.1 Conus betulinus | reverse complement strand
GAGGAGGGGGGGGGGGGGGGGGGGGGGGGGGGGGGGGGGGATTTCTCATTCATGATCAGTGGCTGCTGGCGGCAGAAGCTGTTCATCCTGAAATGAGTCGAAGCAAGAGAATAAAAGCTGAACGTTAAACGGATGCAATCAACAAAAGGCAGGACAGATGCAACGCGTTTCGACTGATAGTTCTTATGCTCGCCTGTTTGCCAAAGTCTGGAGTTCCCTACCGTTCAGTCTTCGGCACACACCCCCTCTCAATATTTCTTTGAAATCCGATCTGAAAATGTTATTTCTTATTATTTCCCCCATTCACACATCCCCCCCCCCCCCCCCCCCCCCCCCCAATCTCCCCAAGAAATGTGTTCTGTTGTTCTTCGTTGATGGACGCACTCTGATTCCTTCAGCTGTGATATTCATTGTCTGTGCAAGAAATTTATGATTGTTTTCGTCTGCACTGATGTGCGAAATATGCACTTGCGTGGTAAATATTAATAGATTGAGCGTGCGTTCTTATGCGCGTTGTGTTTTTTATCTTTTTAGCTCAAAAGCATATTTGTTTACGTTTTTTTTTTTCTTGTGTGTCCTGATTAGCGATTTGACGGGTTTTTTTTTTTTTTTTGTTGTAAGTTAGAGTTTTTTGTTTTGTTTTTTTTTTGTTTGTTTGTTTGCTTTGTCTTCTTTTGTTGTTGTTGTCAAATTGTCTGCCTTCTCTGTCTGGAAATAATTGGGAAAAACCGTGAAGGCTATCTCCATTACGTTTTTGCATTACGTTTACAGGATCATCGTCTACGTTTACACTGGCTAAATGTAGTAGATCTTTAGGAGCCAAAAGTTACAAAATATTGAGGGAAATGAAGTATTTGCAGACGAGCGAAGTTGGGAGGGGGAGGGGGCAAGGAGAATGGTGATCAGGAAAGATGATGAGAGCGGTAAAAGGAGAGAGGACAGGATATTTTCAGTTTGAAGAGTATGATTTAAGCATGCATGTCGACGAAAAGTGGAATTTTCACCACAAGAAGCAAAATGTTCATGAAGAAAAGATGAGGTTTTTTTGGTCACGAAAAGGTGAATTATTGTCACAAAGAGAGGAATTTTTTATCACGAAAAAAGATGTTAACATCACTTAAAGAGTGATCTGCTTCATGAAAAGAGAGCTTTTGTTCACAAAAATAGCTCATTCATGATAAAAAGAAGACTTTTCTTTAAAATGTGAATGTTTATCAGGGAAAGCGGAATTCTACACCATGAACGTTTTACTTCCGTAACTGTATAGACCTCAAAATATCATATTTTTCTGCTTTCGATCTTTTTTTATCCATACATTCAGCAGCGTACCCAAAGACCAGTAACAAGGATATGAACTTTAAGGCATCAGGTGTGGGGGTAGCTTCGGTGGGTGGGTGGGTGGGATTGGCAGCGAGGTCGGTATTGTTCATGGGGACTGCTGCTGGAAGGACGTGGTGGCGATCTCCGGAGGGTAACTCTCTCTCCCACTTCACGTTGGCTTTCCGACGACGAGGCAATTCTTGTCGCCGTTGCGGGGGCTTAGCAGGTGGTAACCAGCGCACCTTGCATGGTGTACGGCGAGCTTGGTTACTGTGGGTTCGAGTCTCATTCTAGACCTTCAATTTGCGGGAAAATATATCGGCTCCTGTCAGCTCCAACCCCTAGCTGAGATTAGCGAGGGCTCGAATGGGAAGACTTGAAACATTAGTCGAGAGTTTCATGCGCTCTCTGGGAGTGTTGCACAAAAATGTCTAGACCCAAGCCTCTTTGCCGCAGGTTCGCGTATCTCTTGGACCTGGTTGATGTTGGGATGTATTAGGATTAGAAGAGTGGAGGAAAAACTTGTCATGTAGCGTCGAGCAGAATGGACATTCAGAGCATCCTTTTGACAATACTCAACGATCATCATAGAAATTTTTTAAGTTTGAAATTCTGTGACACTTCTTGCCCAGCTGTCTTACGGAGGCCGCATTACTGATTTTCTCTTCACGACCATACCCGCGGCAGGTTCTTGCTGTAAGGTTGTCGGCATTGGAAAGTTAACGGGCATTGTTGTTGGATGCCCTTGGTGATGCCCTCCGGTGGGGGGAGATGGTTTCGCCCTCATTGAAACGATGAATGTCGTCAGTAGGAGCTTAGAATAGGCGGTGTGCTGCTGTTGTTGGGTCGAACGAACAAGCACCACAGTGCAGCGGCTTTTCTGCCGGTTCGCTTCATGACTGGGGCCGGAATAGCCCAGTGGTAGAGCGCCGGACTCGTGATCCTGGGGTTGCGGGTTCGAATTTCCGCCGGGCCGTTTGGTGGTGGTGGGGGGGGGGGGGGGGGGGGGGGAAGGATTTTCCCTCGGAGTTAACATTGGTTCTGACTCCATTTACCATACAGTCTTCGAGTGAGACTATAAACCGAGGTTCCGTGTGTGAACGCACGCATAACATCTTGCACACACGTAAAATCCCATCAGCAACTTTCGGAAGAGAAGGCCAGTTTGGCCGTTGGTATGGATGACACGTTACACATAGCATGCACCCTCCCGGAAGTTGGAGTAGGGCTGCCTTAATGGCGGGATAAAAAAAAAAAACCCAACAAAAAAAAAACGTCATACACTCAAAACCCCACTCCATTTGTTGGGTAGATGGGATTACTCCTTGCCTGTCTATACAGGGAGTGTCCGCAGGAGTATCAGCCTGCGTACGCAGAAGCAGCTTCATGACTGCCTGACCTTGACTGCTCCTTGTGCTTTACCGCTGCTGGGACTGCGACTGGATTAGTCTCGGTGTAGCTGTGCCTGGGAAGGCCGCAATGAACAGTGTGGGAATAAAGCACCGCGGAAGAGTGACAGAAAAAATGAAATGAAAAAAATAAACAAATAAATAAACGAAACAAACAGGCAAACACACACAACTATACGTGTTATTTCTTTCGGGTGATTGACGCTCTCAACAATATCCCGCCACCTTGTATGCAAGTCATCATAATAACTGTTCTTCGTTGTTAGTTTTGGCGTTGTCTGAATGGAGAGTGGCGCTGTCTTTATAGTAAAATGGTCATGATGTGTGATTCGCTTCTTCTTCTTTTTTTTTTTTTTTAAATATAAAAAGTGACCCTAGGTCTACGTAAAAGAAATACAATTTGAGTTTCTGTAGTTAGGAATGCCCACTTCTCCGCGCGCGCCTCTGTGTGTGTGTGTGTAATAATAATAATAATAATGAATACTACTTATATAGCGCCTATTCTCGGCTAGAGACCAAGCTCTAAGCGCTTTACAATCCACACTCGTTTACACAACGGGCTGCCTACCTGGGTAGTGCCGACTGAAGAGCTGCCAGCTGGCGCTTCATTCAGTCGTTTCCCGTGACATCCAGTCAGTATCGTTCAATATCGTTCACTCGATTTTCTTACTTCCTTCATTCTTTCCATATCTCTCGCAGGGTGCATGCTATGTGTAACGTGTCATCCATACCAACGGCCAAACTGGCCTACTCTTCCGAAAGTTGGTGATGGGATTTTACGTGTGTGCAAGATGTTATGCGTGCGTTCACACACGGAACCTCGGTTTATAGTCTCATTCGAAGGACTGTAAGGGAAATGGAGTTAGAACCAATGTTAACACCGAGGGAAAAAAATCCCCCTGTACCGAAATGCCCCGGCGGAGATTCGAACCCGCAACCCTAGGATCACCAAGATTACGAGTCCTGCGCTCTACCAACTGAGCTATTCCGGCTCCCGTGTGTGTGTGTGTGTGTGTGTGTGTGTGTGTGTGTGTGTGTGTGTGTGTGTGTGTGTTGAGTATGCGGTGTCTGATCTCGACTGGATATACCGATGTCGTGAAATCTCTGTCTGTCTGTCTGTCTGTCTGTCTGTCTGTCTGTCTGTCTCTCTCTCTCTCTCTCTCTCTCTCTCTCTCTCTCTCTCTCTCTCTCTCTCTCTCTCTCTGGAAAACTGGGGTGGGGGTGGATGCGGGTGTGCGTACATGCATGCGTATGTGTGTGTGCGTGCGTGTATGTGTGTGCGTATGTGTGTGTGTGTGTGTGTGTGTGTGTGTGTGTGTGTGTGTGTGTGTGTGTGTGTGTGTGTGTAAGCTTAAACCTTTCTCGGTGTGTTTCAGCTTCTCCCCCACCCTCATCTCTATCCCCTCTCGTCACTCTCTGGGCTTCTCCCACCTCTGCTCACCTTCTTCTACCCTTGGCTTGGTTGGAGTGAGGATCGTTGAGGGGGGTTAGGGTGCGGGGGGGGGGGGGGGGGGGGGGGGGGGGGGGGAGTGGAGGAGGGGGGGGGGGGGAGAGGAGAGGAAAGGAGAGGAACTCCTCTGGTATCACGCAGACTGTCAAGCAGGAAAGGACGTTGCTATAGCGCGAATCCCCCCCACCCCCCCCCCACCCCCCCCCCCCCCCCTGCCCATCTCCCCTGCCACCTGCCTGTGCCACCCACATTTTCCTGCACGGCACGACTTTTTTTTTTTTTTTTTTTTTGGGTCAAAGCGAAGTATATTTCAAGAAAACAGGCGTTTAGTAAATCCCCCTGGATTCGTTTTCTTTTTCATTTTGTCGCCGCGAGAGCTGACAAGGCTGACAGAAACATTAGCTGTGGTGTAGTAGTAGTAGTAATTGTGTGGAATGACTGATCTCAGCGCTGGTATGTATGCTAGGTGTTGTTCGTTGAATTGTTTTCATCTTATTCATCTGGGTATTTCAGCGTTCTCTCTCTCTCTCTCTCTCTCTCTCTCTCTCTCTCTCTCTCTCTCTCTCTCTCTCTCTCTCTCTCTCTCTCTCTCTCTCTCTCTCTCTCTCTCTCTCTCTCTCTCTCTCTCTCTCTCTCTCTCTCTCTCTCTCTCTCTCTCTCTTTGGTATGTTTTTGTATTTCTCTATTTCTGTATTGGAATTCACCCCACGCTTGTTTTCAGGCAGTTGCTCAAGAGGTGGCCCAGTGACGGATGTTTGGGCGGATGAGCTCGGTGGTAGCGCACTGGGCTCGTGGTCCGATATGAGTTCGAATCCCTCTCGCGTCCGACTTAAAAAAGTGAACGCTCCTTTGGGTGTCCGTGTGAACGTGCTGTTGATCTGCTGTCGTGAGTGTAAAATGGGTCCACTGCCCCACTTCCCAGGGATGGTGAGCCTTGTCTGTGTTGTCTTTGGCGGGTGGGAACACGGTCACCCTTGACTGTAAGTACGTGGTCTAAGGAGACGACTGTCTCTCAAGGCCAGCCCACAGCAGAGAAGGCTCAGGGAGCACCCTCTCCCAGCTCCGCGTCTTCCTCCTCTCCCCTGTTGTGTTCTCAGCGTGGACAAGCGGGTGACGAACTGTCGAGTCAGTATAACGCTTTGGGGAGGGAGGGAGGGAGGGACACCGACGGGCATTGTGTCCCTCTGGTTTGACAAGCACGGAAGTTTCGGGAAGGGTTTGTAGGGAAATGTGACAGGAGACGTGTGAACGAAAAGAACGGAAAAGTGACGCAGAAATAGTGATATCCATATGGTGGTCAGGGACGAGCAAAACGATATTGTGTTTACTGCTTCTGTGGGCGTTTAAAGGGAGGTCATTAGCCTTATTTGGAACGGTGTCATGGCTGGCGGTTGGTAGGTTTACAGCCGTTTCTAGACGTCGGCTGAGACGGACACTTTCATGACTCTGCGTCTGGGAACATCTTTACCCAGAGACTAAAAAAATGGTCGTAAATCTGAGCTTTCTGCGGAAGTCAGCCTTGTAGTGCTTGCGTGGGTGATGAGAAGGTGCTGAGTGTTAGAGCTGGTGATTTATAGACTACCGGTATACTGATTCGCCTGAATGAATAACAGCGCGGCCCGTCTGTACCGCTACGCCTGCTCGGTTAATTCCGGAAGCCGTTTCGAAAAGTTCCGATGTTTCGGAAAGGGAAAACACGTGGTGTTTTGTCTCAAGATCATGGCTTTATCAAATGTATACATACTAGTTCGAAACGGTAGAAAAAGCCTCAGATATGGGAATACTTTCACTGTCAAAAAAGGATTTCAGAGTGTCGAATTAATGTTGAGAATCGTGTTGTGTTTATTCCTTGGAAAGCAGTAAACTTTTGATCGGCGCACTTAACTCACCAACGTATGGACAGGAAAGAAAATCCATAAGAAGTGTTTATTTTCTGTTTTAGGACAAAATGTTTGTGGATATGATCGGGAGGGAAGAGAAGTGAACTTCAAAAGATTCAAATCTCCCAGTGTACAAGAAGTGTCCGACAGCAGTTATGTGGAGAAGACATCCGGCTGGGGAATACTTGGCGTTGAGGAACATGACCATCCATGAGTTGCAGGTTGAAATCACGGTATCCTCAGGTGGGAAACAGGGGTGGCAGCAGATGGGTATCCAGGAATCATGACATAGGCGAGGGTTGGCTTCCTTAAGAGTGTGAGATACCGGTCTCCTTAGAGTGTAAGATATTAACATCCGAAAAACTTCTGTGACGCTCTCTCTCTCTCTCTCTCTCTCTCTCTCTCTGTCTGTCTGTCTGTCTGTCTGTCTCTGTGTGTGTGTGTGTGTGTGTGTGTGTGTGTGTGTGTGTGTGTGTGTGTGTGTGTGTGTGTGTTGTGGAGGGGTGGGGTAGGACGGGGGCTTTTATTTTTTTTTATTTTATTTTTTTTTAAAGACCTTTAGTTACCCAGCTCTCTTTCTAAAGGTTTTCTTTTTCCTTTCTGACCATGACCTCCTGAAAATAGTCTTGAGGATGTCTGGGAAGGACCAGATGACGCTGGGAAAGAACACACTTGCAGACTCTGTGTGGGCTGGGTTTTCACCTGGTCTATCTTCAAAGTGCTTCCTAGTCGTTCTCCATCACGAAATGAGTACGGCTTTACTATTTTTTACCATTTTCAGATTCCTTTCACGCTTCATTAGAATAGCGTTTAA
Organism: Conus betulinus; assembly: GCA_016801955.1. Classification (NCBI taxonomy): domain Eukaryota; kingdom Metazoa; phylum Mollusca; class Gastropoda; order Neogastropoda; family Conidae; genus Conus; species Conus betulinus. The sequence continues at coordinate 308,127 of JADBJO010000127.1, read as the reverse complement.
GCCTCCATTTCGAACGAGCCTGACAGTTGCAGACTGTCACGAAAAGTACCACGAGAGAAGTGAGCTTCATTTTGTTTGTTTGTTGATGAATTCAGTCAGTTTCCATGGTAAGTTGCTCAATGGATATTTTTTTTCTTTCAAAGACAAGTCAGTTGAATTCAGTGCGTCTTTTCTGGGCCATGTCCGAAAGACGGGTGGCTGTTGAACCCATTTCTACCACGAAACCCGAAGTTTGGGAGGATGTACCATCTGACCTTGGATCTGTCAGACTGCGATGTTGGGAAAGGGCCATCGTGGTTTTCGGGTTCTTCGTCTCGTGGTCAGTTGTTGTGAGTGTGTTCCCCACCATTGTTGCCCTGACGTCTGATAATTCGCCACCGATAGCTGAAACAACTGACTGTGGTCTCGCACGACAGATGGTTTCCTTACGAGTGTGCGTTTAAAGTTGCGTTTAAAGTGCAGCTCTAGCTGCCTGACTAGGTTGTTTCACAATGTTTGCGCATGATGAATGATCCCCGTCCACTTTTTTTTTTTTTTTTTTTTTATTTTTATTTTTTTTTTTAGATGAGGCCACTAACTGATAATATGATATGATATGATATGATATGATATGATATGATATGATAT
>JADBJO010000127.1:297500-302500 GCA_016801955.1 Conus betulinus | reverse complement strand
TGCCCTTCGGATGAGGCTTCACACCCGGAGTCCTCGTGCCTTTATGCAGGGAAGAAGAAGAAGGGGAGAGAAGAAGAAGAAGAAAGAGAAGAAGAAGAAGAGAGAAGAAGAAGAAGAAGAAGAAGAAGAAGAAGAAGAAGAAGAGAAGAGGAAGAAGAAGAAGAAGAAGAAAGAAAGAAGAAGCAGGGAAGAAAGAAGAAGAAGAAGAAGAAGAAGAGAAGAAAGAAGAAGAAGAAAGAAGAAGAAGAAGAAGGAGGAAGAGGAAGAAGAAGAAGAAGAAGAAGCAGAGGAAGAAGAAGAAGAAAGAAGAAGGGGAAAGAAGAAGAAGAAGCAGGGGAAGAAGAAGAAGAAGAAGAAGAAGAAGAAGAAGAAGCAGGGGAAAGAAAAAAGAAGCAGGGGAAGAAGAAGAAGGAAGAAGAAGAAAGCAGCTCACATGTTAAATTCCATTTCATCTTTCGGAGTCGAGTAGACAGTCGAGTACCCGAGGAATGAATGACACCAGAACATTACACATGCACCACATTGTGTCGTGTGTAATTTAGACATCGTCCCCGAAAAGGGTATGTGGCTACAAAATGATGGGATTTCAAACGGTCGCATATATGCAGAGATTTCACCAGTGGTTGAGCGGTCCTCCGCGTTGGAGTAGAGAATGAATATGTTATGAAATGTCGTTGATATGGTTATTGTTGTTTACATGGCGCGTGTGGGTTCTCCCTCCTGTCTCTTCCACCCACCACCTCCTTCTCCCACCATCCTCCCCTTCTAGAAAGGATCCAGTTTGCACTTGACTTCGACATTACCTGAAATTGTAGAATCCATCGTTCTGTCATTTTTTGTCTGAGTTTTGTTTGTTTGTTTGTTTTACAAAGATTGCTTTGTATTGCAGATTAAATAGAAATCCATTTCGCCGGTATATATATATCTATATATATATATATATTCAGTTATAAACAAAACTTTGCTCTTATGTCTTAGAGTGAAGAAATAGGGGGAAGATAAGCATTCATATCTGCAGTGGCAGTTAATTCTGCCTAACTAACAGTATGTGCTTGAGAGGGTGAGTGGGGAATAATAAATGCTTCTCAAATGAGTCTTCAGCAAGCTTATAGTCTCCAAGGAGGAGACACTCTCCAATATGGAGGAAACTCACTAACATATAACTCCTGGTCATATACCGGTATTTCGAAACCTGGTTGTTTCTCCACAGTGACCGCGGACAGTGGTAACTTGACTCCTCTGCCTTTTTCATTTTAAGAAGAATGCTATCCCAGAAAAAGGCTGGTGTGCAATACCGTAGTATGTTTGTTGAGTTTCAAAAAAAAACTAACCAAAGGTGCCACCTAAGAAGCAAAAGAAAATCATGAAAGAGCAAAACAAGCTACATTTTCTAGTGAAAAGTAGAAAATATTCAATTATAAACAAAACTTGCTCTTATGTCTTAGAGTGTAGAAAATAGGGGGACAGTCATTGCAACGTCTAGCTGTTCTGTAAGTTGCTGGAACGGTGCTGGTACTTATCCTTGGAATTTGTTAGTTCATTGTAATTTAGTCCCTTGCGGATTCATTCCAAGAACTGGCCCTCAGCACTTGTGTCTTTAAGAGGTTATCTTTTTATATTTTCTACTTTTCACTAAAAAATGTAGCTTGTTTTGCTCTTTCATGATTTTCTTTTGCTTCTTAGGTGGCACCTTTGGTTAGTTTTTTTTTTGAAAATCAACAAACATACTATGGTATTGCACACCAGCCTTTTTTCTGGGATAGCATTCTTCTTAAAATGAAAAAGGCAGAGGAGTCAAGTTTACCACTGTCCGCGGTCACTGAGGAGAAACGATCAGGTTTCGAAATACCGGTATATGACCAGGAGTTATATGTTAGTGAGTTTCCTCTCTATTGGAGACTGTCTCCTCCTTGGAGACTATAAGCTTGCTGAAGACTCATTTGAGAAGCATTTATTATTCCCCACTCACCCTCACAAGCACATACTGTTAGTTAGGCAGAATTAACTGCCACTGCAGATATGAATGCTTATCTTCCCCCTATTTCTTCACTCTAAGACATAAGAGCAAGTTTTGTTTATAATTGAATATTTCTTGCAGTCATTGCAAACACCTAGCTGCTCTGGAACGGTGCTGGTACTTATCCTTGGAATTTATTAGTTCATTATATATATATGTATATAGATATATATATATATATATATATATGTATATATATATATATATATATATATATATATAATTTTTTTTTTTTTAAAAGTGGAAACAAAGTAGACTTGTAGAAGTACGTCTGTGAGTGTAGTTAGGGTAGCTTAGTGCTATATTCCATGACAGATATTCTTATCCGTCTCGCACGCGCGCGCGCGCACACACACACACAGATAGACTCTCTCTCTCTCTCTCTCTCTCTCTCTCTCTCTCTAACACCACAAACTAAGCACAGACAGACGATAACTAATCAATACACCCTCGAGCAACAACAACAAAGGGGGGGGGGGGGGGGGGGGGGGGGGGGGGGGGGGGGGAGGAATGAAGGAGAGAAAGGGGGAAGAGCTAAAGAAGAAAAGAAAGGGGAATCAAAATTCTCTCTCTCTTTCTCTCTCTCTCTCTCTCTCTCTCTCCCCCCTTTTTTCCCCCTCTTTTCGTTTCTTCTTTGTCAATACGGATGGCATGTTTAACACCCACCCGCCCACCTCCCTCAAAACAGAAAGAAGAAAAGTGCTGAGATGCAAAGGTAACTTGTGATGATGAGTTCTTGTTGTAGTTGTTTTCATTGAACGCATTGTCTTTGCGCAGCTGGTTTCAAGAACCAAGTAGATTTTCAAAGTTGAAAATAAAAGGAGGCAGGGAAACAGTAAACAATAAACAAGTAGGGTAACTCTTGCTCCAACAAGAAAACCTAACACAGAATAACTTTCATTCAAGACTGGGACAGCCTTTTAAACTTGAACAAAATCAGACAAATACAAAGACGAACAATCTAATAGCGAGGGGGGAAAAACAAGCTCGTAGGTAAAACTGCTTGACATGATGGCCAACTGATTCGTCGTTGTCGGAATCGATGAATCGGACCATTGAAGTTATGTCTGAATGTCGTCTTTTGATGAAATACCTGGGTAAACTACCCTGCTGGGACAGCTTTCAGTCAGTCGGTCTCCGTGAAACCCACATGCATTCTTCCTTTCATGGAAGTACTTGCCTGTAATGAGAAGGTGTACGGGGGGTGCGGATATCTTATTCATTAATACGTCGTTGCCCCTAACGAAAGGGAAAGGGGTGAAACAAACCATTGATTCCAAAAAAGAAAAAAAAAATATATTACAGCATGACTGATCAAGCTTACCATATTAAGCAATACAAGCACAGATCGTAACTTCAATGCTTAATATGAATAAATAACACAAGGTGTAGCTCGGTCGAAAGGCAGGTCAGGCAGGAGACGGAGAGATGTCGAGGGAAGAGGAAGGGTGGGGGGGAGGGCAGGTTGGGGGGGGGGGGGTGGGGGGGGGGGGGAGGGGGCAGATCAACATACCACCGGGCGATTAGATTCCTGAAAGCTGATGTAAGGTGTGCAGGGGCTGGAATCTGGAACTACCCAGGGCGAGCGGCCGGTCGTTGGGTTGCTGCCCCCCACCCCCCCCTCCCACTGCTGTCATTGCCAACAGATCGAGGCTCCGTCAGTCTGTGATGACAACAGTCCGTGTGACGGACCCCTCCCTCCTCCCTCCCTCCCTGCCAGCCTGCGCTGCCCGCTAGAAAGCCGTTGGGGTCCATTGCTCGGGGTGACGGGCGGATCGAACGAGCACTCGAGACTGTCCCCCCCCCCCCCCCTTCCCCCCCCCTCCCCTCCCGTTCTGATTAGCGAGATTTCTGTACGTGATTGTGTATTGTGGAACCACTCTGATCCCCCCCTGTTGGAGTTAATAATGTTGATTTAGGTGTAATTCCCAGAAGGGGGCGTAAGGGAGTGACAAGGGGTGGGGGGGCATGGGTTTGGAAAGGCCTGGGAAAGGAGAGGGTGGGAGGGGGTGGGGACTGGTAAAAGGTGGTAGCGGGCAGAAAGCGGAGGGCTCACTAGACTGAAGTAACCATTGAAAGCTTTATGATGGAGGTCAGAAGAAACTCAGCAAGGACACTCTCAAAACGTCCTTGAAGGCGTTTAACATTAACCCTGACACATGGGAACAAACTGCTATGGTTCGAGCTAGATGGCGCTACTCTATCCATGAAAGTGCCAATTTATGTTTGAAAAAAAAAAAGAAGAAGAAAAAAAAGGAGAACAGCTGCAACGCAACAAAAAAAAAAAAAGAAGGCAAGGAAAGCCCGCGCCTGCAAGCAAGAGCAGGTCTCCCACATTCCCCGTCCAAGCTGTCACTGCACATTCTGTACACGCACCGGCATGATCAACCACCTGCGTGTCCACAAATCATCTCCCTCCCCACTCCCCCTCCTCCCCCCCCCCCCCCCCTCAACCCCCAAGATGACTGAAGTGGTTCTCATCGACTCGACGGACGTACAACAGCATTGAAGAACTCCACTGCCAGACGTTGAAGGGCCTGGTGGCTGATCGGTCGACTAGTGGGTCCCATTACCATCTGGAAGGTAGAGGGGTTTGAGTCCAGACCGTGCAGTGCTGCCTGGGGGTAGTGCCCGACTCCCTCGTTGTGCACGTGCATGAAGAAGTCTGATTTAAAGTAAAGGTATCGCACAGCTCGTCAGAGATGCTAGCATCGAGGTCAGCGTTCGACGGGCTTTGGCAAATGCTTTACCTCGTCCATTCGCCATCCTTGTCTGCAATACCATGATTTATTGCGGGTGCGCGTGATTCGTGACTGTTTTCACGAAATAACCGTTTGTTTGGTGGTGTTTTAAACGACATGACAAAGAGATAAAACAGTCATTGTGAAGCATTTCTGTGCTGATGCGGGAAGACTTTCCCCCCCTAGGAAAACGATGCTGAGGGATTCTTTCAAAATCAACTGTATCTCCGTCTTCTGGACAT
>JADBJO010000127.1:255000-292500 GCA_016801955.1 Conus betulinus | reverse complement strand
TTTCAGGCTGCCGTTAACCCTGTTATTTTCTTAGACGTGTGTGTGTGTGTGTGTGTGTGTGTGTGTGTGTGTGTGTGCGTCTGGGTGCGTGTGTGTGTGCGTGCGTGTGCGTGTGTATGTGTATGTGTGTGTGTGCGCTTGTGCGCGCACGCACACACACATAATCTAAAGCGCACACACACGCTCGCGCTCACACACACACACACACACACATACACACACACACACGCGCGCGCGCGCGCACACACACAGAATTTGTATAATCTAATGGATTCTGCACAGACCTCTTACGTAAGTCTGTGGCCTAGGCCTCTCTCTTGCTCATCCATTCTCATGCGCACGTGCACTTGAGCAGACGATATTTTCTCGTGGTTACTAACCAGGTTATTTTTGCCATGGAAACGGCGACCTGCGCTGGTGCCGGAAAGGGTTGTCTGTACGTTTGTTTGGATTCCAGAGTCTGAAACGATGTTGACTTCTTTGTGAATTGTATTTGTCTCCTTTTTTTTCCCAACAGTCGCTCCCTCCTCCTCCCCCCCCCCCCCCCCCCCCCCCCCCCCCCCCCAGGTCTTTTTGTTTTCATTCTTTCATTCTTTCTCTCCCTCTTTGATTTTCTTTCTTCTGTCTTCTTACTTTCTTCTATTAACCGCTTTTTTTTCTATTTCTGATTTTTCACTTAACCCCTTTAAATAAAATACTATGGTAATGTATATTACAGTCTTTTAGGTGGACATTCTAGTACTGCAGCTCCGCAGCTGAGAAACATACTTTAGCGGCATGTTTCCAGAATCTGTAGTTTGGAACAGAAGAGAACTGAACGTTGCGCGGACAAACTATTCTTTTCAAAGCGTGTGGGAATACAGGCTGCGAAGCTGAATTTAAGAGTCAGTGCAATATTGGGTAAACTGATCCCAAATCGGTAAACAAACCGAGCTTAGTTTAATTAAATAAAGTAAAAAAGCTGTGTGTTTTAATTTGTTCCTGATGGCTGGCTAGTTACATTCAGGTTTAACGTGTATACATACAAACAGTTGATCGACAGGCAGGGCCCTCTGCCCGTCTTCTTTCTTTCTTTCTTTCTTTCTGCGTGCTCAGGCTGATACTCCTGCGGACACTCCGTGTATAGACAGGCAGTGGAGTTTTGTGTGTATGACCGTTTTTTATCCCCCGCCATTAAGGCAGCCATACACCATCTTCGGGGAAGGCAATCCGTCTAACGACAGTTCCATGACACGAGCAGCGAGAATGCCAGAGTCTGATGTTGTTCACCAGCAGGATTCAAACTCTCAGCCTGTGACGGCTGGATCAGTGATCTGACCACCGAGCCAGCAAGACGCCTTGCGCTGTGTTTATGTTTTTGTTTGCTTGTTTTTATAATAGGCGAAACGGGACTACCCATTTCTTCTGCTGCCATGACTTTCGGATTGAATCAACGTGGCATCAGTCTGTAGTTCCCTTATGTTTTTGTTTTTTTTTTCTCGTGAGACAAAAGGTACAGCTTAACGACAGGGTATTGCAGACTAACAAACATCGAGCGACTCAAAGTACTGTTACGCTGTTTTTCTGCGCTTCACCCGTTCAGGCCACAAACGGCGGTGTGTTTATCTTGTGGATTACCTGTCGGGGCGAAACGGGAGAGAGAGAGAGAGAGAGAGAGAGAGAGAGAGAGAGAGATAGAGAGAGAGAGAGAGAGAGAGAGAGAGAGAGAGAGAGAGAGAGAGAGAGAGAGAGAGAGAGAGAGAGAGAGAGAGAGAGAGAGACCGAGAGAGTTGAGAGAGAGAGAAAGACAAGTTCAGAGAGAGTTTTTTTGCACCGAATGTTGTTTTTTTGCTAAATGCAAGTTCACGTTCGGTTTTTTTTTTTTTGTGTTGTTGTTTTTTTCAAGCATGTGTGTACTACTGTATACTGTTTTAAAACACACACGCACACACAACACACACACACACACACACACACACACACACACACACACACACACACACACACACACACACACACACACGCGAATCTCAAAATACAAAAGCTCTTTCATTTCAAATAGTTTTAGTAATATGTGCGCTGGCTGTTTTACCAGTCCTCCCTTTTCCATGCTGTTGTCTCCCATAGCCCTTTTTCACTTTTACCTCCCCTTTCATCTTCCTGTCTTGTATTATACAAACTTACTTATCTCCCCTTTTTTTTAAATTCGCACTTCTCATATCTTTCTTTCTTTTCTCCCCTGCTACCCAGTTCCACTTGCTGATCATAGTGTCTAGGTTTGGAAAGTCAAGGAGACTATGACCTTTGTCGTGCATGTGATCACAGATATTTCCCTTAGACCAGCCTTGAATGCCAGTATCGCTTCACTTTACAATATAATCGCTCTAAAAAATTGCGATTCTCTAACACAGGAGTGATTCGCATCTGAACTGTTCATGGTATTTAGTGAGTCTGCCTGCCGAGTTTGGAGAAGACCAGATGAAAATGGTGAGCCTATGTAAGGACCAAGAACACAGACACACACAAAACGCGCTCTGTACATTTACTAATGGTATTTTCACTCACATACACGCACGTACGCACTCATGCACACACGTACGCACACACATGCACGCGCGCACTTACACACTCTTGCGTGTGTTCGCACACACATACGCTCACACACAACTGTTTGCTAGTCGAGTATTAATTTCAAGTGAAAACCTTAAACTAAAACACGCACCAAGGAAGAATGTCATCGTTAAACTAAAGAATGAACACGCACCAAGGAAGAATGTCATCGTTAAACTAAAGAATGAACACGCACCAAGGAAGAATGTCATCGTTAAAACTAAAAACTAACACGCACCAAGAATGTCATCGTTAACACGAATGAACACGCACCAAGGAAGAATGTCATCGTTAAACTAAAGAACACGAAAGGAAGAATGCATCGTTAAACTAAAGAAGAACACGCACCAAGGAAGAATGTCATCGTTAAACTAAAGAATGAACACGGACCAAGGAAGAATGTCATCGTTAAACTAAAGAATGAACACGCACCAAGGAAGAATGTCATCGTTCCAATCTTTTGAGCACTTTTGTTGTTTTTTTAAGAGACAAGAAAAGTTTTTTTTTTTTTTTTTTTTTTTTTTTTTTTTTTTTGGGGGGGGGGGGGGGAGACAGCAAACATCTTCAAAACCGGTATGTGTCTTTTGAGGAATGCAGATGTTTCTGACGTGGTTGACACAATATATTGTTTATGAGTACATAAATTAGCATGCATATTAGCCCTCACACATGGCAACTGACACTAGAGACAAGAAACAAAATCGACAGCTTATTATGCCGCACAGAGGCACGGTTGAAGGTTCGTGTCAAAGTTCGTTAAACTAACTGAACATTTCTGCCTTTTTTTTTTTTTTTTTTTTTTCTCTGTCTCTGTAAAATTCGCTTGTCCTGTAGGTTCCAATTCCCCCGCTGGTCACTGGTCATAATGCGTGCAGCATTAGCCAGTGTAATGGTGTCAGAGTGAGTCGAGAGGTCGTGGGCAACAAGCTGACCGCGTGAGACTTGCTGGGCAGGGCGTGTCGACCAGCGTGCGTGTGTGTTCGTGGGTCTTGATTGGTTTTCTAAAGGGTGAGCCCAGCTTATTTTCTGCTTCGCTGCCAACACAACCACAACAGCTTTAGGCTTATCTGGGAGGGGGTGGGGGTGGGGGGGGGGGAATCGTGTGTTTTGGTATAGGGAAGGGGGGAGGAGCACTGGGGATGAGGAAAGGTGGAAGGGAAGGAATTGGGTCGAGAAGGTGGGGGGGGGGGCGTGATAAAGAGCGAAAGAACGTGTGTGTGTGTGTGTGTGTGTGTGTGTGTGTGTGTGTGTGTGTGTGTGTGTGTGTGTGTGTGAGACATGAAGGCTCCGTTCAACACAAATGATCCTGCGCACATTTTAGAGCTGTTTCCCGTTCCACCAGGACGTGGCCTATGACAAACCAGAAAGTCTTTTCTTTCAAATGTAGCTGCCATTCAGTCGCAGCTGTTCATGTAATCAAAGACGCGGCATCGTTACCGATGAAAATTGCCGAAGAGAATTCTAGTTCACGACTGACTTGCTAACGACCAAATCGCCTATCTTTTGACAGGATGACCAAGAACCCTGAAGAAGGCGTGGCCGCGTCAGAAAGACCAGACAACACCCCTCCCGCGCCGTGGAGCTGAAGAACCTGCGTGTAGGAAGACTAGCGAATCTTCCACTGACAGCTCCTCCTCGTCCTCCTCCTCCACCACCACCAACACAGAAGACACCCTGAGCAGGGCCGACAATCCAACGGAGCCAGAGAACGCTTCCCTGCCGACTTCAGCAGTCACCGCGAACCAGGAGGAAAGCGGCAGTGCGGAAACTGCAGGCGAAGAACGAGAAGATAGAGGGAACGACTCGCGGAAGAGCAGTCCACCACTCGCCAACGAAGAGGAAAAGGAGAAGGAGGTAGTGGAAAAAGAAGAAGAAGAGAAAGAAGAAGAAGAAGAATCGCAGAAGAACGAACCAGCTCAGAATCCTGTCGTCACAGACGGAGGCGAGAGCAACAAGGAAACGGACCAAGAAGAAGACACAGAAGAAAAAAAGGCAGACGACTTGGAAACAGTGGGACCCACTCAAAATTCAGAAGTCACAAACGAGGAGGAAAACAACAAGGGGACAGAAAAAGGAGAAGGAAGGGAAGAAGGAAGAGAAGAAGGAGAGGGAGAAGAAGACAAAGAGGGCGACTCTGTGAAGAGCGGACGTGACGTCAGCGACATGGACGGAAGAGGGGACAGTGCTGTGGTGGATCCAGGTACAGAAACGGGATCTGAAAGAAACGAAAACTGACAATGGTAATGATTTCTCTCTCTCTCTCTCTCTCTCTCTCTCTCTCTCTCTCTCTCTGTCAAATCGTTATGTTATCAGTTACTCGGAAATATATTTTCTAATTCATAATAAGTAGATTTGATTTTATGACGTAACTAGAGCTCTCCTTCTCTATGAAGACACATGGACTGAAGAATAATGAAGATAAGTGTGTGTGTGTGTGTGTGTGTGTGTGTGTGTGTGTGTGTGTGTGAGTGCATGCCTGTGCGTATTAATGTCGCGCATTATGAGCTTGCAAATCAGGTGAAGACAATGACTGGACCGTTTTGTATTTACGTGTAAATTATACAGTTATGGTCAAGTGCTATTTTTTTTTAACAGAAAAATAGTTTCAAACTGTATAAAAAAAAAAAAAAGCGGGGGTTTCAAATTATACTCTATACAGAAGATCAGGGTTTAGGGATAGGAATAGGTGGATATGTCTTGGAATCACAACCTGGAACACTCTTGTTTATGTGAACAGAACTGTTTTCTGACAGGACTCTGTGTCATTGGTAAAGAAGGGGAGAGAGAGAGAGAGAGGGGGGGGGGGGGGGGGTGTGAAGGAGGGAGAGAGGGAGAGAGAGAGAGAGAGAGAGAGAGAGAGAGAGACTTACACAACTCAATCAGAATTTAGAAAACGTTATTCGCAGTGCATATTTTCTCTTCATAGAACTATCATCAGCATTCTCATTAACAATTAGTAGAAAGAACCCCCAGGGAGAGGTTAACGATAGAAGGTCTTCAGAGTATAAGCTCCTCCTCCCCTCTCCCTTGTCCAAGTGTTACTTTTGGGGGGGGGGGGGGGGGGGACTCGATCGCCTTGAGGATATGACTCCTGGGTGCCCTAAAGCTTTCACTTTCTTCCGTAGGTGGGATTCGAACATCCGCTCCAGGATTGTCGGGTTGCCGAAAGCCCAGTCAACCTGTGACAGGTGTTTTAACCATAATAGCTACTGGTTACCTGTTCTAAATTTGGAGACGTAAGACTTGTGAATTTCTTTTCTTTTTATTCTTTCTTGACCAGATCCAGCTGGAACTCTTTTCAGTCGCGTCTGGCATTGCTCTTAAAACCGGGTCTCTTCCTACCAGGAATGGAGAGCTGCGTCATTAGATCATTGGCAGATAGGCTTTCAAAACCATTCTCCCACCTCAAGGGCGAGGGCTAGCGTCGAGGTAAAAGTTCCTGGAGCTGCTGGCTGGACTGATACTTTTCGGTCCTGTAGGTATGTGCTTCCTCCGTTGTGTTTTCGTATGGCGCAGCGATTCAGTCGAAATCTGTTGTTTTTTATGAAGCGGAGTAGTGTACAATGTCCGGTCTTATGTCGCTCTTGTTGACGTCTCTAGGTGTCTCCCTTTGCGACCCCCATCCCTCCCCCTATTTCCAATTCTGGAAGGTCTGCTGTCCAGTCAACCATTTCATCCTGTAGATCCCGCTTCCATATGCAGGATGGCCCAGAATTTCCAGACCATCGTTTGCTTCCGTCTGCCGCGTGGAACGTTGTTTGCTGGAGCTTCTGGTGGCGTGGTATTTCATCTTGCTGTACTAATCTCATGTGCAGAATTCACAAGCACTTGAGTACAGTTCCGTGAGTACCTGTTGTCGGCTAATATTTGGTTTGCATGAGCTCTGGACATGAAACAAGTGTTTTGCTCGGCATAGTGGACACACAGGGAAACCTGATTTCCACCATTTCAACACGAATGGGTTCGAGGGCAGGTCACGTGCAGATCTGAGGATGAAGCTGATCCTGAGATGAGCTCTATATCACATGTTTTTCCAGCTCAGGTTTCTTAGAAGGTTCCTTTGTACACGTCGTCCATTGCCCTGTTGGCGTTGTTGACTGCTTTCTGCATTCTGTTAGCATCCCCTTCTTCATTTCATATATCACCAAGTCTAATTCGCTTTCCCTTTTGTCTTTGATCACAATTCGTTTCTGTTGATTCCAGTCCTTGTTTGTTGGTTTGTGCGTGTCCTTTTATTTCCTAGATCTTGAGATTTTCCTTCGCAACGTCCATGGTCACCCGGACATGGCACTTTGATTGGACTCACAGCTTTAACTCAAAGAGTCCTCAAGAAGCATGATTGAAAGTCTGATGTTTCCCATTTTAAATTCCTGAACAGTAGATTTGAACGGTAGCTTCAGGGGTTGCTTGGCGACAGTAGAGTGCAATGTCAGAGAGACCCGGTGGACTGGTCTCCTGCACGCAGGCTCTCTTCTGTCGTTTGGTTTTAGTTTACCTTTGTTGTATCCTTCAGATAGTCATCGTGCCGTCTCCCAAAGCTCTTGATGTTGGCCTTTCAGGTACATTTCCTTCCCGACGTGAGGGGCAGCGTGCCTTCTTTGGATTGAAACCCTGCCTGGATGAAGCGAGTAACTACTCAGTATCTTGTGTGTTTCATTTTCCTTGGTGAGAAGGACTTTCATGTGGTCATTGAATGCTTTTCGGGTGGTGCTTGATATCCGTTTCCGAGATCTCTCTGAACCTGTGCGACCCGTTACGGCTGCCAAGATGATCTCCATTGCCAACGCAAACAGTATTGGAGAGATTCTACCGCCTTTAGCTATGCCAGCTTCCAGATTGATCCAGTTTATTGTGTATTCCTGTTTGGAGAATCTCATTGAGATGCTATAAACATTCTTCTTCAGCAGTTCTCGGGTGTTCGGATGATACATCTCGAGAGCCTTATAAATCGTCTTGTGTGGTGGAACGGACCCATAATCATTCGCCAGATCGAACACACCATGTAGAGGTCCATTTCTCCGTCTTGGATATTTCTATTGCTTCTCAGAACATCAGCGCACGCTCTACACTGCCACACATTATCAGATGCCTCCTTTTTGGACTGACACACTTAATAGCTCTTTTTATGTAAGTGTAAAGTCAACCTTCCTGTCATGGCAGTGAAAAATTTTCCAATAGCTTTCAGACGTAACAGCGGTTTCAAGTGATTGATATCATTCAAAGTGGCACATTTTGGAAATGTATACTTCACTAACTATCATCCACTGGTTGCTGATCAGTAAGTTTCTGTATGCTGATCTTAACAGTTTGTGGAGCCACTTAAGGAGTTTAGGACATTCCTTATGCAGCAGGTAGGGTATTCTGTTAGGTCAATGTGATGATTTGGCGCTGGCTTTCTTAACCTCTCATTTACTACTTTGTCAAGTATTCATGGATTTTCATTGAAGTGTTTATTGGCACTACAGGTCTCACCAAATCCTGTATTCTAGGTGGCTCGAAAGTTTCGAATATGTTTTTGAGATTTTGTTCAAGAGTTACTTCGTCCACAGCTTCTCAGCGAATTTGAAGGGGATTCTGAAGAAGCAATCTTGGATCTTCTCTTTTCTCTTCCTCCTTTCTGATTTTTCTCCCTAAAGGCCAGGTCTTCCCAGAGCCCTTCTGTCCCTAGCTTCTAAGGTCTGAGGCAACCTTCATCTATTTCTGAGATTCCATGTTCTTTCTCTTCCGGATGTTACCCACATCTTGTTGGCGTCTGGGGGTGCCTTTAACTTCAGCTGTTTTACTTTATAGGCCTCCAAATACGTGGCACATACTTGACTTACTTGACTTATGCCTCTTGATTCCTTGAGGAACATAGGGTCGCGACGACACTTCTCCAACGCACGCGATTCTGGCAGGTCCTCCTTAGCTTGGCCCACGTCATTGCGGCGGCCCTCACCTCAGCGTCGACACTCCTGCGCCAAGTCTGTTTTGGTCGACCCACTTTCCGCTTTCCTTGTGGATTCCAGTCCAGAGCCTGCCTACTTACGTTGATACAGGCTTCCGTAGCGTGTGGCCGATCCATCCCCATTTCCGTTTATTATCTCAGTTTCAATTGGGACTTGTCTCATCCTGTCCCACAGTTGTTCGTTGGAGATGACTTCCGGCCACCTGACTTCCGGCCACCTGATGTTGATGTTTCTGAGGCATCTATTGATGAATGTCTGTAGCTTGTTGGTGTTGGTCTTGGTTACCCGCCATGTTTCTGAACTATATATAGAACAGACTTCACGTTTGTGTTGAAAACCCGGATCTTGTTGCAGAGTGAGAGGGGGTTGATCTCCAAATCTGGCGCAGGGTGTTGAAGGCGTGTCTTGCTTGTTGATTCGGCATTTGAGTGGCAAATTCAGTGTCTCAGAATGTGGCTAGTTTTGAGTCCCTGGGTGCTCTTTCGTATCAGATTATTCAGTTTGAATATTGTTTATATTGAATATCTCATATTTCTCTTTTGCACTTTGGGGCAGCAAGTTGATTTCCGGGCATTTGCCATCGGAAGCCTATTCAAATTCTATGTCCAGAATCACAATCAGCCGCGGAGTCCAAATTTTCATCCATTAAATGAACGTCAGTGTTGATGTTTCATTAACAAGCAGGTGTGAATATATGAAGAGATTCGTTCAAAACAGTACACATTTTTACATTTGTAGGATTGAGGACAGTGGAGCTGTTGAAAACAGTTACACTCGCGCACAGTGCAAAAAACACAACACATCATGCGCACACATGCGCGCACATACACCTGCACACACAGACACAGACCATAGCACAACACAACACAGCACAATACAACACACCATACACCACACACACACACACACACACACACACACACACTCACACACACACACACACACACCAGAGAGAGAGAGAGAGAGAGAGAGAGAGAGAACGCTAGCATAGCACTTGGCTTCTCAGATTCATCCACATACGAAGGAAAGTCAGTTTCAAAATTTCTTTCGTTTGATTATTTGATAATCATGTTCATGAGATAAAGGTCCTGAATATCAGTCACAACATAACTGCAACTGTTTGATTTTAAAATGAAAAAAAAAAATCTTTGCCTTTGCATCGTCCAGAATCAACAGCGGAGTCCACAGCAGCTGAAGTCGAGGCCGGTCCACGAACTGACGGTGATGGGGTTGACCAGCATCCAGCCACCCCGGATACTGTGACCCAGCCCACACCCACGGACTGTGGAATGGAAGAGAACCCAGCTGAGACTGAGGACAACAACGCCAGAGGAGATGCCCCTGAAGAGTCAGGAAATCCAGCAGCCCCGGTTGTCGAGAACGACAGTGAAGCACCAGCTACTCAATACGACGATGACTTTTCCGAGGTGTCCCGAGATATCAGACCGTGGGTCAGCGGCAGTCACAGCAGCCACGACTTCCGCAGACGCCATCGAAACTCCAGCGGAGGAGGCGAAGCCCCAGGACGGCAAGTCACCGACTCCCAGCACCACAGAGGAGGCTCGAGCAGAAGCTGGGTCAGTTGTCCCTGTACCTGCCCCCATCCCGAAGTCGGACGGGAGAAGCTTCGTGGAGGAGAGAGGGGAAGCGAGGGGTGAAGATCGGAGCGAAGTTCAGTGCGAAGAAGGGGTCGACTCCAGAGGTCAAGGTGAGTGGAAGTCTGATGAAGAACTGGTCTTGCAGTCGTCCCTAGTAAACCAGCAAGCAAAAAAGAAGCCCTACAGATGGTCATTGATGAGAAAGTGAAGATCCAGAAGGACTTCG
Organism: Conus betulinus; assembly: GCA_016801955.1. Classification (NCBI taxonomy): domain Eukaryota; kingdom Metazoa; phylum Mollusca; class Gastropoda; order Neogastropoda; family Conidae; genus Conus; species Conus betulinus. Next base: position 282,139 of record JADBJO010000127.1, on the reverse strand, counting down.
ACGATCTGAAAGGCCGCTACATGACGCTGGAGGAGAACAGCAAGCGCTCTGAAGAGGATGCCAGTTCCCTCAGGCAAACGTGTCAGGAGCAAAACCATCTCATCAAAGAGCTTGAAAGCGAGCAGGAGAAGCTGAGAGAGTTCGAACAGTGGGGCAAGGAAAACGAAGCCAAGGTCAAGGACCTCCAAGATCGTCTGGCGGCTCTGGCCACGGAGGATGCGGAGAAGGACCGCCGGATTCAGAAGCTGAACGAGGAACTGCAAGACACCAAGTCCCGCCTGTCACTGCAGAGCGTCAAGCGGCCCTCAACGATGCGAACCAGCAAGAGCGTCCGGTTCAGCAGTCCAAAACCTGCACCATTCTATAAGCGGGATTCTCCCACCCTTTCTCGTGTAATTCACTGTTTGATTCCGCCTGCATCCTTTACGTATTATGTGGGACGTTGAGCTACCCACAGTCAGTTTCTCCCCCCTTGATACTCTTCTTTCCTACTCACGATCGGATTGCAGCTCATGGCATGACAGATTGCCGTCACCACTTCCAGACTTTGTTGAGCATGCTTCACAATGCCACACTTACTGGATTAAGGCATACGTTGAGTTGGTTGATATCATGTTGCTTGGCATGTCATGGACAAGAACGGGAACTTGATGCTGCTTCAAGTGTCGCAAGTGACTGACTGAATCTCTCCCATCTTTCATACTTAAAATCCTGGTCTCGGGCAACACACATGTTCAAATGTGTTATACCGTTGACCTTGTTTTGTTTGGAAAATTTTATTTGCTCATATTTACTTTTTGTCTGGTTTTGACAACAACAGCATTTCAGCAAGTGTTATCTCGAATTACTTGATGCATTTAAAATGTTTATATTAATGTTGTTCTTGAGAAGAAAAAAAAAAAGAAAAAAGAGTGAGTGCAATATTCGTGTGCTCACGAAGGCTCATGGTGTAATATTCATATTTTCACGAAGGCTTGTAGTGTGTTTGTGTGCGGTTAGGGGTGGAAAGGAAGTTCAGCTGAATTTTTAGAAGAGGAGAGGGGAGAAGGTGGAGGAGGGATGCACGTAGATGCACGCTAGCGCGCAGGGCCTGCTGGTACAATGAGTCGATTTCTCTACATCTCTGGTATGGGTTCGAGTGGATTAATTCCATGCTTTGACTGGCCGGTTTTTTTTTTGTACAGTTTATTTTAAAACAAAGAACTGTGATACGAATTATTTGTTAGTTTAGTACTGTGGTTACATTGAACATGATTCAAAGACCTGTGATACCCCGAACCACATGGTTGTGATATTGAATGAGAAATTCCTGTATAAAAAAAGAAAAAAATGGAATAGATATTGTGTAGATATTATACTTGCACGTGGTGGTACAATCCATACCCTGAGAGGAATCAACATCTCTGACATGCAAAATGGGACGGTTTTTTTTTCTGTTTAAATCTTGAAATGGCCCTTGTTATCGTCTGGGCGGTTAAAACAGCATGGCTGATTGCCAATAACTGATATTATTGCCCTGTCTCCAGGAAAGAGCCTGTGTGCTTTAATTACGTTGTCTGCTCAGTTCATCCCTCAGCGTACAAGACCCAGCAAAGGAAGATGGATGTGGTCGTGGTTAGAGAGGGAGGAGGGGGGTTGGTGTGTGGGGGCCCCCCTTGTCAGTCTAAAACGCACCCCAGTTTTGAATTTGGATTTTTTTTTTTTTTTTGTTTTGTTAAACTTCCAGTTTTGAATGTGTAACTTTCTTGCAGAAAAGAGGCGGCAGGCAGGAAAAGCAAGGACGATAACTCGATATTTGAACTCGTTCTTCATTCGCAGGTCTTCGCCTCCTGACATACCCAGCGAAATAGTCTGTGTGGTTTCCAAGAATATATTTAAAGGAAAAACTGCCTCCCATCCACCCCCCCCCACCTCTCCCTCGTCTCTTTGTAATCTAAAAATGACAAATACAAAGTCACGCCTCTGACAGTCCAGTCAGCCATTCCATGCGACAAGGCGAGCCGAATGATGATACCGTAAATATCAGTGAAACTACTGACCCATTTTTCTTGAACTATGGCACTAACTGCTATGCTAAAAAAAAAAAAAAAAAAAAAAGGGGGCGCTTATACTCTCTCTCTCTCTCTCTCTCTCTCTCTCTCTCTCTCTCTCTCTCTCTCTCTCTCTCTCTCTCTCTCTCTCTCAATGAATCATTATTTCCCATCCGATTTTCCAAAGAACTGTTGCATCATCGATTCGCGTTTTGCATTGAGTTTTACTTGTCCCTTTTTGTATGCTTATATTTCAACTATTTGGTCTCTTTATTACCATTTCAAATATGTCTATAGCAGAAATTAGACAGTTGTCTGAGTACTTTTTTTTTTTTTTTGCATTCTCTGTTATAGCTTGAGTATGTAACGATTTCTTTCTTTCTTTCTCTGATTTAGTTCCACTCGGCTTAAATATCTGCAAGATAGAGGTAACAGTTTCATTATGCTTCGTCTGGTCCACTCTTTTCATCAGATGCGCACAGTTTATTGTGTTCTGATATCGCGTCTAGTCTCGTGTTTTTATTTGTTTATATATCTATTTATTTTTTTCAATGCATTTGCCGATTTCAACAAAGCGTTGTTTTGTTTACGGAGTTAAATGTTACCAAGAACGTTACAGTTGAAAGAAAATTGAAGCGTATGTTTGGAGAAAGGCAGCTGCGCTGAGGTCGATTATAACTTAAAAGGCCCACAGGATGACCCACAATCTGTCCATGGAGTGTGATTAGTGAGACCAGAATTGGCCACTGTTAAAGTAACATCTCTGTAATTAGTTCTAAACTACACGATGGCTCATCTATCCATATCAGTCCATAGGGCGTCGCAGAGGTAGAATGAACCCATATGAAAAATGGCATCCTTGGATAACAACCTTCATGTTGTTGGACAAATTGATTTGCTCATGTTTTCTTTTTTTTTTTTTTTTTTTTTTTTTTTAATGATCTCTGCTCGGTTGAGGGATGGTCGAGCTCGTCTGATCTTCGTTCGCAACTCGGTTTTTTATTCTGTTGATGAATAATTTCAGCGAGAACTTGGCTAATGATATTTGTATGTGAAATACCATGAGCTATTCCAAACCCCATGCTCTCATTTTAATCCGACGACCACCCCACAATTCTCATTGGCATTATGGGAGGGGGCGTTATCCTCCCTTCCATTTCGTGGCTTGGTTGAGTTTCAGTTTTATCTCCCTTTTCCCAGTCACTGCTTTCGCGTCGTCATGAAAAGCTTGGTAACCGGAATTCTTTGGTTCGGTTTAAAGGCCGTTTTCGTGACCCTTTTGGGTCAAGCTGTTTATTGACTCCACTGGTTGTCGCCGTATAGCTTGAGCGACCCTCTTTCCCACCTCTTCCCCATGAAAGCAGCCAATCAAATATGTTGCAAGACTTTACGTCTTTAAGGTCTGACTAAACTATAAACGGGCAAGTGCTCTTTTTTTCTTTCTTTCTTTGTTTTTTCCCTTTTTAAAAAAAAAAAAGAATAGTGCCACGCATGCGCAGTCCCAACGAAGGTGAGTTATTCTGTTTTGTGGGGGAACCCCAGTTGAGTGTTTTAAAAGAGTTGTCTTCCATCACACTTAGGTATTCAACCACACATGGGAGATTTTCGCAAAAAGGGCTATGGCAAAGCACTCGAATGAATTACGTTGTAGAATTTCGCCTTGATACGAAAACTGTTAAGATATTTTTTGAGCCGATATTTTAGAGAGAAAGTATTCGAACTTTAAGACAACACAGTAATTGCCCCCCCCCCCCCCCCCCCCCCCCCCCCCCCCCTTTTTTTTTTTTTTTTTTTCCTCCCTCTTGTTATATGATTTTCTGACCGGGTTTTTTTTTTTTTTTTCGCTGAATGTTTGTTGGCAAACATTTTTGCAATGTTTATCACAGTTTTTTTGTTTGTTTAATCTTCAAGTAAAAAATACAAATTTCCTTGTAAGTAACCGAAGGAGAAGCGTTTTTTGGTGTACTGAGCAAATGATATTTTTCAAAATTCATGTTCACGTTATTGTTTTGCCCAATATTTATATGTGTGACATTTCATTTGCTGTTTGGGTCATCGTTAATTGTTTTATATGTCAATTTATCTTGTATTTTACTTAAATATGAACAAAATTTTGTATCTTTAAAATATAGTCTAGTCTATGTCTTCTTCCCGTTCCCTAAGGACAGTATATTACCTATATAGACAGATTTGAAGTAATAGCCTATAGCTTTCTTCACGTTCCTAAAAGCAGTATATGTATCAAAGACGTCAAAGTCATTGTTTATATTAGAATTTTGTTCAGTATTTTCAGACCATGGGCTGCCTGTGAACATACTTCCACATAAAATGTGATGTATATCATACAGATCTGCAATGTACCCTCCCCCAAGACGTAATCTGTAAGTCAATTCAATCTTACTCATTTTGTTTGTTTTTTTTTCCCTGGAAAAGACTTTTCTATTTTCGCACTCTCCCTTCCCATTCCCACTTCCTCTCTCCATCTCCCCTCCTCCTCTCCCTTTCTCGTTTGTCTGCCTGCCTGTCTGTCTGTCTGCCTCTCCCCTTCTGCCTCTCTGATGAGTGTATCAACTTAGACTGATCGGCTCCGATAGTATCGACATTCATTCAAGGTGTCACAACAGAATCTTTCAGGAGAATATATAGTCGTTCATGTTCAATATATAGTCCGTTCATGTTCAACGATGTTCAGCTTACTGTTTAACATTTAGAGCTCTGATTGTGACTGAACTGTCGAGCAAACCATTACCCCTTACAATGTGCGTTTAGTCTTTGCTCTTCAGTTAGTATAGTACAATAGAGATATTCTTTATTGGCTTTTCTAATTATATGTTATACCTGAACGTGAAGATGCTAGATGTTCTTGTTAACGTATAGTTTGTATGCAATGTACAACGGATGTAAATGGTTAATGATTTTGATACTGAGCTATATTCAGCCAATTGTTCTTAAAGTCAAATGACCTATACTAATTTATGATTGCTTCGTCAGTATTATTGACCGATATGAAATAGCTGAACAGAGCAGGCCTATTTCGAGCAGATTGTGAAAACATTAGGGCTTCCACTTCTTCAAGCACGTATAGGTTCGGAGTGCTTCCAAGGACAGTAGTTTGTTAAGGACATGAATAATATATTTCACATTCTTTAGTTTTCTAACACAATTTAAAGTTTGTTGTTTTTTACCCAAGAATTTTTTAATGTTATACGAAATAGAACATGGCTTTTTCTTAAAGATCGACATCGCTTGCTGAATTGCATAGGGATAGATGCGTTTTAAACAGATTTGTATTCGTTTTGATTTTTTTTAAAGCTTTTTTCGGTAACGAAGTCTTGAAAATGCAAGAAGTATGGAAATCGTTCATTTGTCTTGCATGTGCGCGGTATTCAAGAAAATTACTATGACAGCTGATTCGTTTTCCTTGTAAGGCAGAGGTGACTGACTACCAGTCCAGGCAAGCTTGTGTGAGATTATATTCTTTGGAGTCCGCGTGAGCGCGGTGCCCGGTTGGCCCTGAGGTCAAAGCACAGTGAACTTGATCACAGACGCCTGGTTCATTCTCCGCTTGAGACGACCGACAGTCAGCTCAGAGGAGGAGGCTTCTCTCCAGAGTCACCATTAGAGCAGAGCCCTTCGGATGATACTATAAACCCTGGTCTCGTTTGTTAACGCTTTGAGAAAAAAAAATTAAACCTTTTACTCTGGTCTGATGTTTTGACCTCATCCCATAAGGCGGAACCTGCATGGTGGAATATCAAACAAACAGAGAGTAAATTATCCATGGTTTGGGGGTCCGTAGGGGCTGTGAGTTGTCTAGAGGTGTCTTGTGAACGGATTGATCGAAGACTCAGTCTGTCCATCTCCCTCAGCCGCCTTTAACCTTCCCTGAATTGAATCAAGTACCCGCTTACTGCTCGGCAGACAGAATAGGTTTTCAAAGCAACAACAAAAAAACAAAACAAAAACAAACAAACAAAAAAAATCTCGAGTGGTTCTAACTTCCAACTGTCAGCTTCGTAGGCAGACGCTCTTACCATTTGACGATGGGCCCTCGTAAGGAGGACACTCAAGAAAGCAAGAAGAAGAAGAAGAAGAGAGAGAGAGGGAGGGAGAGACAGACAGACAGACAGACAGACAGACCAATAACAACAGAACAAAAGACGACCCACTCTTCTGTGGCGAACGTCGGAGTTGTAGCCCAAAGAGGGAGCACTCCATGTTGATTAACGGAGTTAATATCTCAACAGGGTTCCTGGCTTGCACAGCTTTAGAGCACCCTGTTAGCAGTCTCTGAACGTTGCTATTTTGAATCCTGCTTGCGCCCAACGTTTGGAGAGAAAAAATCGCTGTTTTCACTGGCCATCTTAACGTGTAGTTCAAGGAAAAGGTTCCCTTCGAATATTCATCTGGCAGGAATATCACTGTCTGCCACATCGCCTGGTGGATGGGGGGACCCGTCTCATGAATATGTTTGTCTGTCTGTCTCTGTCTGTCTGTCTGTCTGTCTGTCTGCCCGTCTGTCTGCCGTCAAGACGGGGATGGAAAACCGAAGCGCTAAGTCTTCATGCACCACTGCGTGGTTGAACTTACAGGGTCAATCTCTACGAGTGACTGCATTTTGGGCCTAGTGGGTGCGACACTGATGACGAAACAACTAGTGGCTGATGTCATAGTGTGTCTTTATCTTTCTCTGTGCAGGGCAAGGCGTTAGAGCGCGCAGGATCCGGCATCCTGGTTTCGGAGACCCGTTTTCATTGACTGTCGCTTTGGTTTCTCTTTAACGTTCATGATTTTGATATTGTTATCGCTCGCATTCTGTTCAGAGGTCAAAACATCCGCCATCCGTTAAAGAAAAATGAAACGTTTAGAAAACAATTAAAGATTTGTTTTGTTTTTTTTGTGTGTGTTTTTTTTTTTTGGGGGGGGGGGGTTTGCTCGCTTGCTTGCGCTTGTATTTGCTTACATGTTTATTACAGAGATTTTTGAATTGATACCCGTTGTCGTTCTAACCTCATCCATGACGCTAACGCGGCCAAGGACGTAGATCGTGATGTCATTGTCCTTAACTTGACACTTTATTAACAGCTTGAGAACTGTTGCCGTTCCTTGACTTTGAAATATGACAGGGGTGGGAGTAGGGGTGGGTGGGGGTGGGGGGGTGGGAGCAGAGCTTGATTTAGGGGGTGGGGGGGGTGGGTGGGGGGGATGGTCCGACAGGGAGGAAAAAGAATAATGGTGTGTCTGTGTGTGTTGTGGGGAAAGTGGAGGGAGACGAGGAAAGATGATGAATGTTCTATTGGTCACCCCTCCTTCTTCAGTGCCCCCCCCCCCCCTCTCTCTCTCTCTCTCTCTCTCTGGGTTCTGTCTGTCTGTCTGTCTGTCCCCCATGTATAATATAGATTTGAATATAATGCTTATACTGTGTATGGCACAAGCCGTCCAGATGCGTGTATGTGCTTTGATATATACATATCAAACTATTTACATCGGTTTGTACGTAACAGTATTTAACACTTGTGATTTTTATCGTTTTTATTTATTGTCTATTTGAATCAATTAAAATGCATCTTATACTTCTTGAAAACGTGCGTGTGTGAATCCTGACGGCAGAGAAAGAGAAAGTGTGTGTGTGTGTGTGTGTGGTGTGTGGTGTGTGTGTGGGTGTGTGTGTGTGTGTGAGGGAGGGGGGAGTGTCACTCAAATGGCAGTAGCTACAAAGGTGAAATCTTTGCGATGTGAAACCACATCTACAACAACCACATTTACACACACACACACACACACACACACACACACACACACACACACACACACACACACACACTCACTCACTCACACACACACACACACACACACACACACACACACACACACACACACACACACACACACACACACACACACACATTCTGTCAAAAAAAGAACTCTTGCAAAATGCAAAGATGCACTTCACGCAAGAAGAACATGCAGAAAATAAGATGTCTTGTGCATCTCCCAAACAACGTAGGTGATGTGAGTCCCTAAATCTGCTATGACAAAGGAATGAATCTTGAAAGCAGCATGCTTTTCTCCACAGGTGATACTTGAATCAGAAGCTGATTTGCGCCAGCGGGAAGCTGCGATATAGTTTATATGGTATTTCGCCTCAGTCGCCATCATACATCCCCTGAGTCCATATGCAAGTCTGCGTGTAAGTTCTTGACCTTGTAATTATTCCGCGTGCTTCTGAACTTGACTGTCTATTGGACAGTTGAAGTCGTGAATGGCTTGACGACACACCTCAGCACAATCTTAGTGCTTATGTGATGTTGTTGTTGTTGTCGTAACCTGGCTAAAAGACTCCAGGGTTCATCCAAACAGCCGAAGCATTTGAACACTACGGTACAAATGCATCAGCTGGGGAAGAGAACAGTACGAGTGTGACCGTTTTTGATTACCCCGCCACATGGGCAGCCACACTCTGACTTCAGGGTATTTGGGAGACTGATAATGTTATGCTAGGAGCTTGCCACAACTGAAGACAATCCCCGCATAACTATGCAGAGCAAAACAACATTTTGATGTGTAGCCTTGGTGTTCTAGCCTATGTCAATTGGCCTGACTCAGCCTTAAGCCAAGGCAGGTGCTTACGTGATGATGTTGTCAACCTTTTCTTCAAATTTCCACTGAAGCGTTGTGAATCATTTAGGCTCTAGACCTTCTTTTCTTCATAAGCACAGTTGCCCTGACTTCGCTTCGCTTGCAAAGCTTTTGTGCCAAGTGGCTGCTTTATACGAAATACAGTGAAGAGTTCAAGTCTCAGCGAGGAAAAGGGGGCGAAAATCACCAGCCGCCGTGGCGAAGTGGTTAGCGTCGCGGACTCTCGGCTGGGAGGTCGTGGGTTCGAATCCCATCAGAGGCATGTGGGTTTTTTCTGCCCCGACCGGCTCTACCCAGAGCTGAGTTTGCTGCGGACTCAGTTGGAAGACTGGGACCACACAGTCGAGTTTCATCCACTTAATGGATGCGTTTCTGAGAGTGTTGCTCTGTTGCTCAAATTTTCTGACCAACACTGCAGGTGTCTGTATCTCTCGGGCCCGGTTGACGCCGGGATATATTATGAAAGGAAGCGTAGAGTACAGCCCTGTCATGTAGTCTCAGACCGAAATGGAAATCCGTAGCATCATCTTAATCATCCTCATTCTCATCGATCAGCATTAAAAAAAAAAATGTCCCAAGTTCTGTGGCCCTTCATGCCCTGCTCTCATGGTGACCTCAGTTTCCATGTCTGTGGCCTTGGTTTGGTTCCGTCGGGGTCACCGGTATCGGCGAGTCCATGGGGGCTGTCGTTGGACGGACGTGGTGGCGCCCTCCGGAGGGAGAGCTCACTCACGCCGGCTCCGCGACTAAGCAATTATTGTCGTCAGTAGGGGGCTTTAGTAGGTGGTGTCCTGCGTATGTTAGATCAGAACAGGCGCCACTGAACACCACCGAAGTGACTCGGCAGCAGTGCAGTGTCTCCTCCGGTGGGTTGCCTCTTGACGACTTGACATTGACTCTCCGCCCTGTGGATTGCCGGTGCCGGGGCTGCGGCGGGGCCGACCGGGCTGCAGCTGTGGACGGGGTGTCGGAATGAGCGGCGTGGGTGCACTGCCTCTGAAGTGGTGCAGAGGTTGGGACAGCAAAAAAAAAAAAAAAAAAAAAAAAAAAAAAAAGAAAAAAAAAAGGGGCGAAAATCAAGATGTTAACTGTTCCAGACACATAGAAATGAATATGAAAAGGAAGAGCAAAAAGCTGCCCTGAACCAGAACTTGATTGAAGTGGCCTTAAGGATACGTACAAATTTTGAATAATTTCTGTCTGACACAGAAGGGCAGCGCCTGCAATAAAACCAAACATAATCTGGCAATGGATAAAGGGGTAGAGAACTGTTGTGTTGACTCTCAAGTTGAGTAAAGGAGACTAAAACATACTGAAACTGTACACAAATCAAGCCAGAATGCAAATAAACCTGCAAAACAGGTGTAGCCAGGTGCTACAATGTGCACATATCTCTTGGGGACTCTTTTGCAGACGAAAAGGATTCTTTTACAGGGTGGTTGAGGGTCTGGTCCCAGCGATCACCCCGAGTGACTTCATCACACCGCAGAAACCAGGACGACACATCCGCTCCACCAGAGACAACAGTACGTACCTGACACAAAACCAGTGGAGAACTACATACGAAACAACGATAGGTGCTACTGCGTTCCTGAAACACACACCGATCAGTACCGTCATTCATACTTCCCAAAGACAATAACTGAGTGGAACCACCTCGATGATAACATCGTATACCAAAAGTCAGTCGACAGTTTCAGGTCGGCTCTAGCAAAAGCCAGAAGCCGATAATATCACCACGCTGCGCACCCCCCCACCGTTGCGCCTATGCCAGAAAATGGATGCTTTAGTGACATACTTATCCAGATCCAGATCCAGACATACTTTGTTCGAGAGTTATCTTCCTTGATTGATGAATCTTGATTATGTCGTGTAAACTCGAATAACTCTGTTCAAATAACAACTCCTTTCTAGTTCTCTTTGGCTGGCTGTTGTCCCTTGGTTCCTGAACTGAGCATCATCTGCTTGTCTTCGCCTGCACTCCCTACCACTTCACACACCATCACACAGGATTCAAAGTAACGTTTACTTAAGGCGCAGTACCAAACAGACAAATATTTCTGTTTGAGATGTCACAAATAAAAAAATATATAAAAAAATCACCAAACAATGCTGCCTGGAGGCTGTCTCTTTCCGAAGTTATCAGAGGAATATTGTTTGGTGCGCTCCTTGACTGAAAAATCTCGTTCGTTCGAATGAAAAGTAGCATTTATTTCCAGAAGTAAATGAGAATTTCAAAAAGAAAGAATTCGACAAATCAATTGCTCACAAGCAGAGAGAGAGAGAGAGAGAGAGGTGTGTGTGTGTGTGGGGGGGGGGGGGGGGGGGGGGGGGGGGGGGGGGGGTACGAATACGTATTCAGTTTTAGGCTAACCCCCCTTTTGAAGAGGGAGTAAAAAGGAAAAAAAACACACAGAAAACGAAAACGATTATTCAAAACACTGTATTAAAGTCATGCAATGCGCACACTGAAAATAGTATTATAACAACCAGATCAACTGTAAACATAACATGTTAAGTTACCACAATACGTAGTCGCTTTCGAGCTTTGTTGACATATACAGCCAGATTGAAAATAGTAGTCTCATTACCTGACATCAAAATATTCATTCTAAAGTTACAAAGGTGATAATTAGGTTGAGAGAGAGAGAGAGAGAGAGAGAGAAAAGAGAGAGAGAGAGAGAGAGAGAGAGAATATACATTTGACAACGGTAAAAGTTGGTAGGTCTGCATAGCCTTACCTTGCTATTGATAAGAAGAGATAAACACTGATTAGGAAACACCACTAAATCAAAAATATGAATACATACACATTCGAAACAGACAATCACACTTACAGGCGCATTAATCGACTCTTCTAGTGCTATTGAGAGGTAGCGCCATTTACACAATGCGATTAAAAAAAAAATTAAAAAAAAAAAAAGTAGCGCTCTTGATACGCAGCGCTAATGAACGTAGTGGAAATGCCACGTAGTGCTTTTGTCATGTAGTGCCAATGACACTTGGTTATGACAATACGCACTTCCAGTCCCCTTCTACAACATACACGGTCTACTTTCGTTTTTGCTTAAGTTTTAGTCTCAAATCTTTGACTTTCCAGAACATTGAATCAGAAGTATTGAAGTGCGCAGCATCCTCTTTCTTTGCCCCCTCCCAACTTACACACACACACACACACACACACACACACTTCTATGCGACTGTACCCATTCCCTCTTTCTCTCTGACTTTATCGTCGATCTCGAACGCATTGGAAAGGATGATTGACGTCATTGTCAGTGTGACGTAACGTGACGACACTGGGTTTTCAAATAAAGGCAAGAACAAAAGAAAAATTATGCGGTGTCGTCGAGTCTTGCATGCTGGCTGCTTCGTACTTTTCATTATGCTCTGGTATTTACTGTTCCGTCATCCGCGTAAGTTGAAACGCCGTTATTTGATACCATACCTTTTCCCCTTTCTCACATGTGGATCGTCATTAGTGTTATATACTTTAGGTTAAATGAGCAAACCTAGTTAACCTTTACCTAATCTCCATTCATGTTAATATCATCGATTAGTGGATCATCATTATAAGTTTTCAAAAGGCTTTTATGGCTACTCTAAAGATCTCGTGAGTGTTATTCAATTGTTTTTTGCGGGTACGCAGCCTAAGTTACGCCTGACTGTTTTCCAATAGATGAATTTGTTTGGTAGCAAAATGCTTCCAGGCTATGTTCCTCTTCTTGTAAACATGTTACAAAGGTCGCGGAAGTCTCGCGTGGATACCACTCCCTCGTGGGCCTTCTGCGCACGTGACTAAACATGCCGATCGTCTGCCAAAATAATTAAAAATAAATAAATAAATAAATAAATAAAAACAAACAGACCAACCCAGGCTTGCTCAAGATTTTTCATTTTCGCGAGTGTGTGCCCGGTTTCATGCGAATTACGACATTCTTACTTAGGCTTACATGCTCCCGCGTCTTGAGACGCCGCATGAGGCAGGCAAGGCGTTCCGCTGTGCACGGTCCTCAGCCAGTCTGTCTGCTGGTGTCACTCCATCCTCTGTCATCGAGTCTGAGTTCTCTCTCCACTGTCTGTCGCCAGCTCATCCTGGGTCGTCCTTTTTTTTTCTCTGGCCTGCTGGGGTCCATTTAATAGCCTGCTGGGGTCCATTATAATAGGTCTTAATGAGAGTTGATGGCGGGTCAGGGGGAAGCGATAGCCTCGGTAACTTTATCCGTTTGTCACTTTTTGTCTGTTGATGTGACTTCTCACGACCTTTGATTTTTGGGGTCAGTCGACCCCGGTGTGTATTCGGTGATCTCACTGTGCAATCACAGATCTCAAGTGCATTTCAGCTGCTGAAAAAGGGCCAGAATCTAATGTTACGGATTGGTAACTTTCTTTTGGGGTCGGATGTCCTGTTGAATTACTTTTTGCACCGTATAAGTGTGTGTGTGTGTGTGTGTGTGTGTGTGTGTGTGTGTGTGTGTCTCTCTCTTTTGATGGTGGTGTTCATTTTTAGATCTAGTGATGGTTTTGTTTGTTTGTTTGTTTCGTTCACGTCCCAAATGTTACAAATATGATTTAGCATACCTGATGAAAAAGTCATTGGCAAAGAAATGGTGCAAGAAGCATGTCATTTGGATATTTGAGGAGAAAATTATGATTTTTTTAAAAAAGCGATTTAATTTTGCCAGTTAAGATGAAGGCATATGATCTCTAGGCCAGGTCGGATTTCCTCTGTTTCATGGTCTTATCAAATGCAGAATGCAAACAGTGCTTAACTTCATTTATGAACATTTTTTTATTCTTTCCTCCCCCCCCCCCCCCCCCCCCCCCCCCCCCAAAGGTTGATTTTAAAAATGTTTACATAATGTACACACATCAGGGTCTGGAGTATCTATTTTCTCCTGGATGTCTTTGTTTCTAAATGTTTTTTGTTTATCCTGTAACTATGTCGGTTTTTAAAAAAAAATGTATCTATTTATTGGTTTCACGGCTGCTGTGTAGTCTGTCAAGATGTTTAATTTTTTTTACTGCACTTGATAAAGGTCTCAATTTTTAGTATAAAAACTTGTTCTCAGAGTAGGTGGTAATCTGTTGTAGAGCCTGAATTCACATGCGATGTTACTTGAAACGCCTTTGTTGTTTGTTACTTTTTCCGTCATTTAAAGTTAAACGAGGTTACTTGCTGTAAAATAACTTTTTATTGACTAAACGCGTGCCATATATTCAAAATAAGTTGTATTTAAGCTGTACATTTCCGAAGAGCCATGATGACTTAAAAAAAAAAATGCTTCTCTCTTCTCGTATAGTATGTCTCTTACAAGAAACATTCTGAGTGCCCAGTTTTGTTGTTTTTTGTTGTTTTTTTTGTGTGTGAAATGCACTATCACCTGTTTTAAAATTGTCTTCGTTAAACAGTAACTCTGCTAATGCTTCCCATAATGTTACATTTATAAAGTTCACATTGGTCTGAAATACATCTTTCCAAAACTCACTACGTGTTACCTTCTCGTGAACCATGTAGCTGCATCAAGTTAACTTTTAACAAATTGTGAGCAATCTGTACAACAGTTTCATGATCTGCCATGTATTTTCTTCGTTCACGTCATTTTTAGGTCCCGTTTAAAGGTTTCAGTTTTCGGTGTACCTATTTCTCCATTGTTCACTATTTTGAATTCAATATTTTCTTTTGATTTCAACTGGCTTTTTGTTTTTGCATCTGACGGGTCTGGGAGGACGATCAAGAAATACATAACTTTTTGCAAGAATTTGAGTCCTCAGAATAGAAATTCTGCCAAAAATGTGTACAAGTACGTGCTGACTAAACCTTCAAAAACAATATTTTACTGCAATTAATTTGACCACTGTGTTGATTTCGAAAAAAAAATTTAAAATCATCCATAAACCGAAGATCCATGATTTCGATTGCTGCGGGGTTCCATACCATCTTTTCCCGTGAATACTTGTGTTTTGATTTCATTACACATTGTAGCTAAGTGTTCCTCGTTTTGTCAAAAGCAGTTACAACTTTAATCGAAGTTCAAACTTCAGGTAAGGAACAATCAGCTCGCTTGAAACTTCAGGCTAACTGGAAGGCTGGCCCAAACCTGGCCATCGACTTCCTCTCTCCCTCGGCAAGATACCGACAAGCCCGCAGAGAACTGAGTGCTGGGGTCCTTGAAGTCCAGCCTCCCGCTAGTAACGTTCGGAGGGTAAGACCACCTGTCTACATACGAGACAGCAAAAACTTTGCCGAGCTCCGGGAAAAGGTCAAGCGGAGGAAGAATATATCGAAAGATTACTGGGCAAAGTCCAATCACAAAAGCAAAAGAAATGAAAAGATTCGATCAGTTTTTATTTGCAGATGCGGTTGAGGAACAACGCCTGTATCGGATTAGACGTGAACAACCTGATACCATGGAACATCTAGGCAGAGGAAACGAACCATCTGAGCTGGACGTCGTAAGCAGGGATGCAGAAAATGAAAACGCAAATAAGACCCTGGATTCAAGATACGAGGAAGCCAAAGGTCAGCCATTTCGCAGGGGGATCCCAGCAGACGTACAAATCAACAAATACGTCAGTCTACTCATGGATCCGACGATCGGGAAAGGAAGGGAAGAAAAATACCCAAATTACGAAGATGACAATGACAAAGATGACAGGACAGCTAAACGCTTAGGAAAAGAAAAACACACTACCAACGTGACCGCAAAGGCACCAAAAAGATGGCTGAAGACGTGACTCACGAGAAAGACCCAGACTACAATCACGGCAGAGAGAGCACTGAAGAGATGGATGAAAACCTGATTGTACGAACATCTGCAGTCCACATGGAAAATCGTATCACTGCCGGAGATCATATCAACAGTAAGCCACAAACTGCAGTGGACGAGACAAACGAGAAAAACAAGCACTACAGACAACGTTCTAACCAGAAAATACAGACAGAACAGGCCATTCTATCAGCAAAAGACAGGCCTCACAACTCACAGATAAGCCGGAGGACACGGATATGCCGATCCCGATGTCGCTGCCCTTACCAATAAAGAGGGCGGTGATCAATTCACTGACGGCGACTTCCCCACTTCAGTCAGAGTCGGCTCTGGGAGGGGCAGTGAAGCTGTCCTGTAAGAACGAGGCCATGGACGCCTTCAAGCAAGCAATCCCCATGCCGCGCGTTCAGTGGTTGCTGAACGGACAGCTGCTAGACATCAAAGCCAGCCGAATGCTTTTCAACGGGCACGACGTTGTCATCATTCAGGTAAGGTATAAGGCGGATCCGTTCGCCTTGAAATGGTGGGAATTCTGCTCTTCCCACTCCCCCCTTTAGTGCGAGAAGCAAACAAAAATTGTAACTCGAGGATGGGGAAGGTTGTGTGTGTGTGTGTGTGTGTGTGTGGAGGTGGAAGAGAGCGGAGAAGCAAAGAGGAAGGTGGCGGTAGGGACGGAATAGGGGTTAGGGGAGAGGTATCCAGTCTCTGTATGAATCCTGCAATTGCAGAAGCAAGTGACCGTAGGAATGGGATGGTGTGAGACTGAGGAAAACGAACTATCCCCACGGAAACTGGGGTGGGGGAGGGGGGGGGGGGGGGAGAGAAGGGTACTGGGTTGGGAAGGAAATAATGGCGGTAACGTCTGTTAGACAAGAAACCAATATCAGGTGGTCTCAGGATCAAATCTGTTGCAATCGCTGGTTTGTTTTGGGAAGGAAAATCTTCAAAGCACTGGTTTACATCATGACCTTAATGCATGTGTATTTGTGTGTGCGTTTGTATGTGCGCCCGTGGTGCATGAACCCGTCTGCGTATGCGTGTGCGCTAGAAATTTTCACCTGACCCAGACAACAGATGTTTGGAAAATGTCTATCACAGGTTTTGTTTTGTTTCATTTTCGAATAAAAAACCCATGGTTTAATCAGACAAGTTATGTTAAAAAGGTGAGATTATTTTCGACCAGCCTTAAGCTTTTAAGGACATGATCTCAGGGCAAAATCTGAACAAGAATAGCCGCAAGCTGTATTTTTTTTTTTTTTTTTCTCAACTGACTACTGCAGGATCTATCACCAAAGGACACCGGGGTGTACGAATGCCGCGTGGAGGTCGGAAAGACCCAGAAAGTCACGGTGGGGGTGTTTGCCCTTACCGTGACCTCCGACAATCCAACATTCTTCATTAGGGAGACAGAACCGCTCCACCTGGACTCCCACAGCCTTCACTTGGCGAGGGTCTTGTTCTCCGTCGACCTCACGCAGGCTTCGGACCCCGACTTCGGTTGCACACCGCCCTGTCTGGCCAGCAACGTGAGTCAGCGCACCACACGCCAGTGGTTCTTCAACGGCACCAAGTCCACGCTCTGGTCTGAAGACATTCCGGCCAGCTCCCCCACGCAGGTACATAATCGGTAGTTTCCTGTGAAGGCGTAGGGTGGTGTTTGTTTGATAGGTTGATGAGGTTTAGTTGGCTAAAGAAACATACGTGCAGTCTCCATGCCTGTGTTCCAGTGTTTTGATTCTATGCGAGATTTTGGCCTTTTTTTTTTTTTTTTTCAAATTAATCTACATCACACTGAAGAGCCCTGACGAACAGTTTGAACAATATGACAAAGATCGATATCTTTGGTTTGCTTCGTGGATGCAAAATACATATAGAATTTGTGCCTTCGTTTGAGAGTTTTGTCTATTCATTTCTTTAATTGACTTGCTGTAAACTGAATAACGTAACAACAGTATGAATTATACAGCAGAGACGTTGATATAATTTGAATGATAAATATAAATATGAAACTCCTTTTGGCAAATTGTTACAAAAAGTGTCTCTTGCCTCTTCACCATTCTAGATGCACCTCTTACCCACTATTTGTCTCCCCCTCCCCTCGCTCATCTAGGGGTTCCCCCCCTTATCTGTCTCATTTTCCATTTTGCTCCTGTGGCATTGCACCCACGCCGCTTATTCCGCCTTCCCGTCCACATCCACATCCACATCCCGGCCTGTTCTGCCACAGCCCCGCACCGACAATCCACAGTCGATGTCGAGCCAAGTCACTTCGGTGGTGTTCAGTGACGTCTGTTCTGATCCAACATAAGTTGGATGCCACCTACTTAAGCCCCATACTGACGACAATATTTTGCTTGGTGGCGGAGCCGCGAAGGGCACCATCACGTCCGTCCAGCGACAGCGACAGTTCCCATGAATTTACCGATGCCGTGACCATGACAGGATCTCAAAAAATGCATAAACATAAAGAGGAAATCTGAAGTACTGAAGTCACTATGAGGGCAGGGTATGAAGGGAGGCTGATGAACATGATACTGTGGATTTCCATTCTGGTCTGAAACTCTATGGCTGTCTGCTTACTTTCATGATATATCCTGGCTTCAACGTTTCCCGAGAGATACAGAAACCTGCAGTGTTGGCCAGAAAATATGAGCAACACTCTCAAAGGCGCATCCAGTGAGTGGATGAAATTCGATGGTCCGGTTCCAGTCTTTCCAGTGCAGCCCATAGTACACTCAACTCGGGTTGGTGCCAGTTGTGGCAGGAATAAATGAACAAATAAACGGCTCCGATGAGAATCGACCCCACGACCTCCGAGAATCACGAGGTTGGCCTCTTTGCCACGGCGGCTGGTCCACACCCCTCACAATCGTTACATAGTTATTGGCGTTTGCTCTAACATCACAGTCATGAAACGAGCGTCTTTCCTTTTTCCTCCTTTTCCACGCAGGAGACGGTCGACGTTTCCAGGCGGGACATGGCTGGCGTGTGGTGGTGTGAGGTGTCGCACTCCCCGTCCGGCAAGGTGTGGAATACCAGCTGTATGTTAAAGACCCACCCACCCTTGTCCGTCCAGCGACAGTTCCCATGAATTTACCGATGCCGGTGACCATGACAGGATCTTAGCAAATGCATAAACATAAAGAGGAAATCTGAAGTACTGAAGTCACTATGAGGGCAGGGTATGAAGGGAGGCTGATGAACATGATACTGTGGATTTCCATTCTGGTCTGAAACTCTATGGCTGTCTGCTTACTTTCGTGATATATCCTGGCTTCAACGTTTCCCGAGAGATACAGAAACCTGCAGTGTTGGCCAGAAAATTTGAGCAACACTCTCAAAGGCGCATCCAGTGAGTGGATGAAATTCGATGGTGTGGTTCCAGTCTTTCCAGTGCAACCCATAGTACACTCAACTCGGGGTTGGTGCCAGTTGTGGCAGGAATAAATGAACAAATAAACGGCTCCGATGAGAATCGACCCCACGACCTCCGAAAATCCAGAAGGTTGGCCTCTTTGCCACGGCGGCTGGTCCACACCCCTCACAATCGTTACATAGTTATTGGCGTTTGCTCTAACATCACAGTCATGAAACGAGCGTCTTTCCTTTTTTCCTCCTTTTCCACGCAGGAGACGGTCAATGTTTCCAGGCGGGACATGGCTGGCGTGTGGTGGTGTGAGGTGTCGTGTCGCACTCCCGTCCGGCAAGGTGTGGAATACCAGCTGGTACCGGCTGTATGTTAAAGACCCACCCTCGGCCCTTGAACGATGGTGGAGGTCCGTTATTCTCAAGCCCTGGCTGGTGTCGCTGGTAGGTGGTCAACAGACTTTGAGGACTTACACAACAGGTTGCCTTGATGTGGTTGGTAAGTCCACCTGTAGATAGACAACAAACCCACAAGAATTAGGGCGATAGAGGGGTTTCAGCTGACTGGTATATCATTAGTACGTAAGCCCTGAACATTGAAGTAGTCTTGAAATGGGCATGCTATCAACAAGCCCCTAGAGATTCAAAACAGCAATCATTGGTAAAGAGTCAAAAAGCCCTGGAAATCAAGGCAATGGGTGGTTTTGAAATGGTGAATGTCAGTGGAAGGTAGTCAATAAAGACAAAGTATAAAGGCAAAGGGTGGTCTTCAAATGGTGAATGTCAGTGGAAGGTAGTCAATAAACACAAAGTATAAAGGCAAAGGGTGGTCTCAAATAGTGATGAATGTTAGTGGAAGGTAGTCAATAAAGACAAAGTATACAGGCAGAAGTGTGGTCTTCAAATGGTGGGTGTCGGTGAACAGGTGGTCTTGCGGGCGTTGGTGAGAGCTAGCCATAAAACACGGAGTATAAAGGCAACAGGTGGTCTTGTGGGCGCTGAGAGCTAGCCATAAAACACAGAGTATAGAGGCAATAGATGGTCTTGTGAGCGCGCGGTGAGAGCTAGCCATAAAACACAGAGTATAAAGGCAACAGGTGGTCTTGTGGGCGTTGGTGGGAGCTAGCCATAAAACACGGAGTATAAAGGCAACAGGTGGTCTTGTGGGCGTTGGTGGGAGCTAGCCATAAAACACGGAGTATAAAGGCAACAGGTGGTCTTGAAGTGGTGGATGTCGATGAACGGTTGGTTTTGAAAGGTGGATATCGGTGGTATGTTGCCAAATGAAAAACACCGAGTTTAAAGGCACAAGCGGTCATCAAATGGTGGGTATCAATACTATAAACCAACAAAACAGAGCAACAAGGTAACAAGTGGTCTTGACCGATGGATGTCAGTGACAGATCGTCAACAACAGAGCATGAAAGCAACAGGAGGTCTTGAACTGGCTGGTTTGTCACTAATAAGTGGTTAACAAACCCTGGGAAATTTGGGCAACGGGTAATCTTGAAATAATTGGTGTGTCCCTGCAAGGTAATCAACAAGACCCTGGAAGATGAGGCAACAAGTCGCTTTGAAATGGCGTCAGTGGTCGGTGGTCCACAAACACTAAGGATTCAAGCAGTTGGTGGCCAAAAATAGGTCACTGAAATGAAAAGCTGCGTCTGACAGGGGAACTTGAAAGAGATAGCAGTTTGGGGTTATTACAGCATGTTTTCCCAGCAGGCAACTGTGTTTACCCCGGACACACATAAAGCACAGTGGGACATGGCATTATTTTGGATTCTGTCTTCTTGTCTGTCAGCAAGATAACTGCGGGGAAAAAAAGGGTCACGTAGATCTCCACATACCTTTACCAGGTCATGTGTAGGCTAACCATTAGCAAAGGATTAAAGATTTAGACCTGTAGGTGCAGAAATGCCAAAAAATTATGGAAAAAAAAAAAATTATAGAAAAAAAAAACTTTTTTTTTTTTTTTTTTTTTTACAGTGTATCAAAATCAGTACTTGGACGGGCGTTAGAACGCACAAATATAGTGTCCTGTCGTTTGTTTTCATTGATCAGGTTTTAATTACTGTTAACAACCCTTTTCAGTTGATAAAATGATCGTAAAGTGAGGTTAACTTACTGTTAACAATCCTTTTCAGTTGATAAAATGATTGTTAAGTTTCTAGATCTTCCCATGCCATAGAATGACTGGAAAGTTTTTTTTTAATTCTTTTAATGTCAGAAAGTGGTTGGAAACTTTTCCATTCTTTCCGTATCATGAAGAGATTGGAAACTTTTTTCCCGCGCCATAAACTGCTTCGAAATGTTAAAATACTTTTTGTGCCACCTGTTACTGTAAAGAGATTGAATGGTTAGGATTTCAGACATTACTATTGATTTGGTGCCTCACCAAAGAGGTCATGTTTTCAGACACGTTTGTTGATTTGTTGCGTCACTAAAGAGGTCATGTTTTCAGACATTTCTGTTGATTTGTTACCTCACTAGAGACGCCATGTTTTCAGACACATCTGTTGATTTGTTATGTCCACAAAGTAGGTAATATTTTCACCTCTCTCTGTGTGTGTGTGTGTGTGTGTGTGTGTGTGTGTGTGTGTGTGTGTGTCTGTATCTGTCTGTATCTCTGCTACCATGATTACGTAAAAACTGACGCGCCGATTGAAAGAAACTTGCGTAAAAACAGAAAGTGTGGCCGGAAGGCAAACCCGTAAAGTTTTAGCGTCGGTCGGGATCAAACGGACGGATACAGAAATGGTTTGGATACTATGGGATGCAAAATGAGTTAGGGTTGGATGGAAGTTATGACGAGCTTAGCAGAAGTCTTTGCTCTCCCAAATGTTCTGCTACTTCTGTCTGCAAGGGAAAGAGATTCACCAGGTTATAAGGCATGGCAGCGGTGTGTGGATGTGTGGTAGTTCGCAATCCTAAGCAAGGAGCTAAAACAAGGCTGTGAACACACTGATGGATAGCCACCACACAGACAGGACTGCGGAGAGTGTTGAAATACTTTAGAGATTTAAGTCATCGTTGCCTTCAGCTTCGTGCTCCCAGGATACCACGTCGTCGGTGTGCCCTGACAGACGCTCGGACAGTCATGAGTCTCCCCAGCCGCTAATCCCCAGTCACCGGCAACTGGCTAGAAGAGTTGAAGTCAATCCTGTCCTTCGTGTTGACTTTCCAGGACCCTTTCATCTTCATCCGCAACGTCCACTTTCCACTGTGCCCTCTAGACTTGTCTCGGAGAGGGTGTCGTACCCATATCAGGCATACAGACTTACGGCATAGGATGATGACTAGAAAGAGGTTCCCGCTTCTAGATAAGGTACTGACCTGCGGCCTGTTGTAGTTGTTTGGTTCATGTTCCGATAACAGGATGAAGGGGAAAGAGGGAGAAAGGGGGTGAGGGGGGGGGGGGGGGGGGAGGGAAGGGAGCGAGGGAGATAGAGAGGGAGGAGGGGATGGTGTTGGCACACCTCATATACCATGGTGATAACACTACCTTCCAGGTAAGCGTCCTGTTTCTGGTGACGTGTATCATCTTGTCTGTGCTCCTGGCACGGTCCGCGCAGAAGCAGCACGAGAATCTGGAAATCCGCTGGCAGACGACCAAGGCTCGCCTGTTGAAGAGACAGTCAACGCCGGGAATTTCCAACAGCGCCACATCACAGGTAAGAGTCCACGTTCCTTGACATCAAGCCATGTTTCTGTTATCACGAAAATCTTTTTTTCTTTCTCTCTTTCCGGAATAGCTCAGTGGTAGAGCGCCAGACTCGCAATTTTGATGATCATGGGGTTTCCGGGGTCGAATCTCCACCGGGCCGTTTCGGTACAGGGGGATTTTTCCCGCGGAGTTTACATTGGTTCTGACTCCATTTCCCATACAGTCCTTCGAATGAGACTATAAACCGAGGTTCCGTATGTGAACGCACGCATAACATCTTGCACACACGTAAAATCCGATCAGCAACTTTCGGAAGAGAAGGCCAGTTTGGCCGTTGGTATGGATGACATGTTACACATAGTATGCACCCTGCGTGAGAAATGGAAAGAATGAAGAAAATAAGGAAAGTGAGTGAACGATATTGATTGGTTGACACGGGAAACGACTGAATGAAGCGCCGGATGGCCGCTCTCAGTCGGCACTACCCAGGTAGGCAGCCCGTTGTGTAAACGAGTGTGGATTGTAAAGCGTTTAGAGCTTGGTCTCGAGCCGAGGATAGGCGCTATATAAGTATTCATAATAACAATAAGATAATTTATCATACATGGATGGCCAGCAGAAGTCAATACATATAATGATGTCACGCGTGCATGCGCAGATACTGGCGCACATGCACTTATCCAAGTGTGCATGCACACACACATACATGCGTCCTTGAGCCCCCTTTCCCAAATTCTCCTTTATTTACTTATTCACTTTCGTATTTCGTAAGCGTGAACCTGTATACACTGAGGCATCTTTTAGTCTCCTCGGCCAAACTCTTAATAAGAAATACAAGACACGGCAACTTTCTTCTTTCTTTTGTTTTTCTTTTATCTGGTGTGTGTGTGTGTGTGTCTGTGTTCGTTCGCTCGTTTTCTTTTGTTGTCTGTACGCTTTATGAATAACACAGTCGTCTAGGAATTGAGGAGATCGGATACCGGACAGACACATGACTGGAGTCTCGCACGAAACTCCTGAATCCTTCTCCATTAGACCTGAAGAGATAGTTAGAGTGCTTGTCTTTTTATATTCGTCCTAACTCCTGACGGGGACGACCAATAACAAATACAGGTAAACTCGCCTTGATTTGTGTAAAAGGAAATCTTGTGGTAGGGAACAGCAAACAGTAAATAACGAACAAGTAGGGTAATTCTTCCTCCCATGAGAAGTAATTACATGCCCATGACCCCAAATGACACCACATCGCCTAGCATAAATGGTAAGGTTTTCGTCTTACGAACATGACGTTATAAACGATAAATCGTCTGCAGTAGAATCTTCAAACCTCGTTGATGCTCTAACCAGAATGTTTTCAGTTGGAGTCCGTCACTGTTGTTCCCAGTGGGGTCGTGTCGTGGCATTAGTTATCCTCTCTTTCAGTCTGGAAACAAAGTTACTCTCCTGGTTGATTTGAGTCCTTGCGATCGAGTGGAGCCAGTTCGGGCCGAGCCGTTGTTGCTGACCGATTCCCTGGCCGACATTTTGGCCCACGTCTGAAGACAATCTGCAGTGGGTCGATTAATCAGTGTCCCCTGCAGCACCAAGAAATCTCCTGGACTCTTTGGGTCCTCCTGATGACCTAAGAGAGGTAGGGGAATGGGGATTGGAGGATGGGACACAATTATTGGTCTTAACTCGGTTCAAGACTTTTGCCTTGGATTCTCCCCCCGCCCCCCCCATCCCACCCCTACCCCCGTGTTTTCCCCTTTCCATGTGTTTCAGGGGAGCGAACTCCTTTGTTCTCTTGTTTCTTTACCCATAAACCGATCGCTCACTCTTGAAACCCCTTTATTTGAGTTCTTTTTGACGCCCTTTCGCATTTCGGACAGAGGAAGGCAAATGTCACATTATCCTGCTCGTTTTCAGTGAAAGGAAGAATGAGAGTGACACTAGAGAAAATGGACAGCTTCCAATTTTCTTTGGTGATAAGTGTTTCCACGTAATGTTTCCATTCTACTGAATCAACTACAAAGTTCCCTGGCTCTTTGCGGTCGGCTGGGCTATAAGCAACATTACCCCTGTCGCTTATGTCCCAGGAGGGTAACGAAGAAGTCTGCTTAGAAAGCGCATGCATGCGCATGCGTATATTTCGTTTTGTGGTTTCGGTTGTTGCTTTCCTCCTCCTCAGTATTTCCTTCATTCGCCCTTTTATCATTTCTTTCTTGTCTTCCTCTAGCTTGTTCTTCCATGTTTCTTGTTTGTCAAGGTATCCTCCTCACAGGAAGAGAAGAGGAAACGAACTGACAGCATCTCCCATTTCCTGAACGTAGAAGCCTTCAGCTCCGGGGAGGATTCTTCAGCTACCGTGGGCACACTTCCACCCTCATCAAACTCTCTCAGGTGGTACTGCAGCTTGGGATGTCACCTTCTCTCTTTGTCTCTGTTTCTGTCTGCCTTTTGTCTCGCTCTACATATGTGAAGCCTATGTATGTACACATGCATGCACGCAGGCAGGCAGGTAGGCAGGCACACACACACATACACACGCCCGCGCGCACACGCACACACGCACTCACGCACGCACGCACACACACGCACGCACTCATTCACACACGCACACACATATACATGCGCGCTCACGCGCACACACACACACACACACGCGCGCGCACGCACGCACGCACACACACGCACGCACGCACACACACACACACACACACGCACACGCACACACACACACACACGCACGCACACACACACACACACACACACACACACACACACACACACACACACACACGCACACATTGTGTATATAACCATTTCAACCCACCTTTGCTCAATCTGCAACCCACCTCACTCAGTCCCCTCCCACCTTCCTCCATCTTCTGTCTTTTTCAACGTGAACATCTCAGTTCTACTGACTCCGAGCAGAAGTAGACACACCACTCGCGTTCATAGTTGCACCTGCGCACGCAGAGAGAGAGAGAGAGAGAGAGAGAGAGAGAGAGAGACGAGAGACGTATTGATTTGATAGAATAGTTTGTGGATTTATCAAGGGGATTAAGTGATGCTGTTATTGTATTCCGCCCTAGGATGGGTGTTAGACTTCTTTTTTAATGTTACGCAGAAAGAGATTGACGGAGAGAGAGAGAGAGAGAGAGAGAGAGAGAGAGAGAGAGAGAGAGAGAGAGACGTTGAGCCTGAGTGAGAGAAAGAAGGAGAGAGTTAGAGCGGGAGATGAGAGAGAGAGAGAGAGAGAGAGAGAGAGAGAGAGAGAGAGAGAGAGAGAGAGAGAGAGAAGACGAGACGAGACAGAGAGATACCCGAAACTTTGAAGTTGGTATTTCTCCGTGGTAAGCAATCCCTCCGACGTGAGGATAACGAAGCTGTATTCAAAACTGTTCATCGTTTTATAAAAAACAAACCTAAACGTTTTTGAAGAACATGTTGTAAACTTAGCATGCAGTAATGATACATATGTTTATGATAATGAAACTTTAGAACAGAACACATTCTCTCTCTCTCTCTCTCTCTCTCTCTCTCTCTCTCTCTCTCTCTCTCTCTCTCTCTCTCTCTCAAAACGCTTCATATAAACGTTATTGATTTGTGAGTGGTTGATTATCATGCACTTTATAGTCTTTAGTGTTTACTCTTTGCTTATTACTATCTTTTCTGATTTTTCCTCGATTTTGTACATGTTTGCGTTTATGTATATGTGTATGAGTAAAGTATGTTATGTACATGTATATATTTACATTTTGTATACGTGTGGGTATGTGTTTTTTTTGTTTGTTTGGTGTTGTTGTTTTGTTGCGTCTTTTGTTCAGCATAGTAACTTTAATAGTATCCTGTCATTTCCTTGTCACATGTGTAATTATAAACATTTGAACACACTATAAGTATAAGCATTCGCATGTTGATGTTCAAATTTTCACATTTTTTTGTGAAGCTACGTGATTGTAAAGTGGAAAATATATTTGTTTAAACCAGATACCCTAAGAGAGAAAGAGAGAGAGAGTAAGGAGAGATTGCACTGGCACGTGAGAGAGAGAGAGAGAGAGAGAGAGAGAGAGAGAGAGAGAGAGAGAGAGAGAGAGAGAGAGAGAGAGAGTTGCCTCTCGTATGATCAGCTCAAGTTCCCCCCTTACCCTCTCCTCCATCCCCACCCCCTCCCCCTTCCCTTCCCTCCCCCACAATTGTAACACGAAGTCAAAAGAACTGAGCCCAGGTTTTCGTTGTTGTTGTTTGGTCAGTGTACATTATAGTCTGTGTAATGACATGGACGATATCCCTCCTACCCTTCTTTTCATAGTATCCCCCTCCCCTGCTCTCCCTCCCCGTCCTTTTTTTAACATGAGGATTATGTAATGCTGTTGGAATATTTTGCCAAGATGGCGTTTAGAATGGATCTTTCTTAAGAACTGATTCTGAGAGAGAGAGAGAGAGAGAGAGAGAGAGAGAGAGAGAAGAGAAGAGAAGAAAATGAGAACATAAGATGGGAAAAATATATCATAAATACTAAACTCTTCGCTGAAAGCATTTGGGAACCATTGCAATCCCTCTCGAAGACAGATCTTTTCATATTGCCTGCTCCTAGGCATACATACATACATACATACATACATATGGATAAACACACACACACACACACACACACACACACACACACACACACACACACA